>CM017898.1:582130-669630 GCA_008369825.1 Triplophysa tibetana
TCATCTCTATGTCTGTGGGTCTGTATGCTCAGGATTGCCCTGACACAAAAAAATGATTATAAGAGATTATTTAGTCAAAAAAAAAGACTAAATGATTATAAGTGAGACCTGACATCACCCCCCAGTCATGAATACATTAGAGGCTCATTTGTGAGTCTTCTCACGGCTTTGGATGAACACGGGGCCTCAGAACACAACAATAAATCAAAGAAAAGCCTGAAACCGTCCTGAAGAAAACCCAACGGGCCGATGGCTCACACATTCCTTCACTACAACCAACAAAACAATACAGAGAAATTCACATCCAGCTCCTCATCCTCCTGCTTGAGTTACTCTGTGTATATTAATACTGAGTTTATGGTTCATAGCAAAAAGAATAAACACGATGACGTGCTGTATGGGCTTCATCATCATTATAAAATCTTTAGTGTCTTCATTTAAAAGAGGATCAAAAGGATCAGGAGCCCCGGCGACACAAACATCACAAGAGAACAACAATAGATGTTCATGGACCCCTGTGTTGATGTGGATGAGGGTCTTTATGTCACCAGCCCAGTGATGAAAGATTTACTGTTGTGTTTTCAGGAGGAGACGCCTCTGTTTCAATCGCATGTGATCATGAAGGAAACAACATTGATGTTCAGGGGCCCCTGTGTTCCTGCAGAAGAGCGACGGGACCCTTCATGACACACTGAGATACACAACATGAACATACATGAAAATAAATCAAAACCATGTGTGTGCGTGTGTGTGTGTGTGTGTGTGTGTGTGAATTCTATGGCCATATTGAACATTAACAAATAAATCATTAAACATCATTTCTCTAGAGGGTCATCATCTAACTTTAGCTCTTGGAAACAACGCACACACACACGTGTGTATTATGCTAAAGCGTCTCGGGGGTCCAGCCGGGGTTTCTGGAGGTTAAGGAAGTGTTTTCCTCTATTGAAAAGCACAATAATGGGAAACCTACAGCAGTATGTATGTATATATACACAGCACTGTAGAAGACATAACAAAACACACACTGACACAAACACAACACACAAACAACGGGAGGCTAAAATTTCCTTCTGGAAAAGCAAAAAAACTACTGAAACATGACGAGGTTTCCGTCTGTTCACAAGCGTAACATGATCAAATATTAATAGTTAATACTTAAAATACAAAACTGTTTTATATGATAAGTAACATCTTACCTTTATTTGAGGTTGAGATTCTGAGAGACTTTACATCTGACACCGGCAAATAAAAACAGAAATTCACATGATAACAAATCAGCAGACAAACAATAAATCAATTCAATTAAAGTGAACAGAAGAAATGAGTGTGTGTGTTTGAATGTGTTTGTGTGTGTCTGTGTGAGTGTGTGTGTGTGTGTGTGTGTGTGAGTGTGTGTGTGTGTGTGTGTGTGAGAAAACTTCACAGGTGAATGTGATGTGGTGTCTCATTGTGTAAATAAAAGAGACGACACAAGGTTAAGTTAAAAGTAACACAAAGTGTGTTTGTGTTGTCCATCATTAGAGATGTATTCAGTTAGGAGCAGATCGAGCGTCTAAACGTTATAAACTTACATTTGTTATTCAGATTTGTGTCCCCTGTCAATCAAATGATTTTTAATTTTCTCATCTGGTAAAAATGTACTTTTCCCTAAATGTAAAGATTCTTCTGTGAACTTTGATGGAAGGTAAAAGATAAACAGATATTAAAAGAAATCCGTGGTGTCTAACATCCTAATCTCTGAGTTGAGAATTTCTCATCTCTTGAGAAATCAGATGCTTCTCCATATGCTCATTTTGTCTTCTTACATCAGATGTGAACTCGTCCGATTTTCTGTGTTAAAATTGTTGATCTTTGAAACTCTTATCAGGAGCTCAGAGCTCATATAAACTCATGTGTGTGTGTGTGAGTGTCAATCGCTCGTTCACTCCTCGATCCTGAACATTCAACAACATGATGACAGCAAACCACAGACTGATGCTTCTCACGCTGCTCATCTGTCTGCTCGTTCACTTACAGGTACACACATCACATCACACACCTGCACAAATCAATCAAACAAATCTGAAGAAATTCATCTTACAAACAGATTTAGCATTGATCTGAGAGACAAACACACTCTTTCTTTGACTAATTGATGAATAACTGCTCAACTAATAGTCATCTTCACTTGAGGTCAGAAATGCACGTATGACAAAAGTGATTGTATAGTGTGTTATCTCATCATCTTCTGTTTGTCCTAACTGTTGTAATCTTTGAACTAATATATCTTTAGTATATTTAAGCTGCTTTGTGAAAAGTGTTACAGAAATAATCGTGACTTATGTCAAACTTTTCTATTTAAGTGATTGTGATCATAATTCATGATGAAATAGGACATAACTGAAAATCATTTATAATCAAAACCTGCTTCATTCTGGTGTTAAGAGAACCCCTGTGATGTGATACAGAACATAATCTTTGCTTTTAATTTTAACACGTTTATGCAAAGAAGAAGTCCTCCACACAACACTGTGAATCACTGCCTGTGGTTCACCTTTAAACAACTGCCTTGACAGATCTCTATATTTAGCTCGTCGTGGGTCTAAATTTATCCAGACATTCAACATGTAGATCAATCCAAACACCTGTTGTGATGAAAGATGTAAATCACTCGGGTCTGTTCTGACTGATCTATATGTTTCATGTGTTGAGAACATGCCTTCACACAGTCAGTACAGTAAAGTACAGTAGTTACGTACAGTAGCAGACGGAGCAGCTTTTACTGTAAACGCTTTTGCACCTGAGCTGGATGACATCATCATGTGGTTATACATTCACCTGTGTAGACCACAACGAGTTTATACAAATCATCGACTGGACAATGTCAGAGCATCGATATCTCCAAACACACATTTACATCTGTTATGAATTTAGTTCAGGGATTTAGTTTTACAACATTGTGTAGTTGTTGTGTTGCTGTCTAGTGTTACACCTGAATCCTCAAGCACCTATCTCTCTCTCTCTCTCTTTCTCTCTCTCTCTCTCTCTCTCTCTCTCTCTCAAGATTTGAAGACACATGATGAAACGAATTCATATATTTTCTCTCTGAAGTTACAGATTAATTAAATGAAAGGAGTATATAATTAAACCGCTCTCTCTCTCTCTCTCTCTCTCTCTCTCAGGTCCAGGCGGCACCTGTAGACAGCAGCTGGACGTCCGGGCTGATTCATCGTGCCAAGCGCTCGTTGCTATGGCGATGGAACACTCTGAAGCCGGTGGGTTCTGGATGCAGAGATCATAACGAGTGCGGAACAAACTACTGCAGGTGAGCGTCACAGAACACACGTGACATTAAAGGATTCAGTGTATTCATCGAGGTGTCTTATAATATTGTGATGTGTGAAGAGAAGTCTGCCTGAAGATTGTGATCTACTGTCAATCTGTCACAACAGGTGGCGGTTATTTTACACAACACACAGACGTGACTGATAAACGTTTATGACAGAAAACACCAGACGTTACACGGATCAGCACATTGACTGTTATCACGATGACACGTCAGCATTTTCTGTTCATGGACTTGATGGTCGACTTTCTTCTCGTTTCAGGAAAAACACGTGTGTGTTTAAAAGCCAGCATACCACTGACAGAACGTCACACTGAATCCTGCGAGTGGTCATGAAACACACGTGTGTGTGACTATAAACCAAACACTCAAGTTTGCATCCAAAGTTTGATGTATGATGTGACAAAATACAAACATGAATCGCAAATAATGTGTAGAATAACGTCATTTTATTTATTTTGCAAACCTCAGGTGAGACGCTGTAACCTGTTTTTTTATTCAAATGTTTTATTGTCTCATTATTTTGTTACATTATCTTGTGCAATATTATTTTTCTTAAGAAAAATAAGAAACTCAGACGGCAAATGCTGAAATAAACAGATAAGAAAATGTTTTACAGATAAAATGGAAAGATCACGATTATACCGGTTGAATATATGAATTCAGACGCTGTTAAAGAAGCGTTTTTCTTCATTATTATTGAGAGAAACACAAGCGTGTCGTACAGGACAGCTGATGTGTGGTGTGAATATTCTGTTTCTGACTCATCAGTGCATATCAGTGAATGATTAGAGATATCAGGAGGACAACAGTTTCATCTTAATGTTATAATGTCTGTGTAAAACATCGCTGACGGGTCGGCTAAACACCGCATTACATTCATAAACAAACAAACATGAAATGAAAACTTGAACTCTATTAGTGATGTGTTTGTGTGATGAAAATGAAATTGGCCCCAAATGTAGTGAGAGACAGTCTGATCTCATGCTTCTCAAACATCACGATGCTCAATCTGTCAGTCATGAATCAGAAAAACTGTCAAATGATCCGTCATTACATAAGAATATTATTATTAGATCAGTGAAAACATGTATGGTGTTGCATCACACCTGTTATCAGACTTTATGTACACATATAACTTGGTTTAAAACACAAACATGTGAGAAAATCCACTCTGATCTCTCACTCCTGTGATATCTTGTTAAAATCCAAACGTACAAGCTGTAAATGAAGAGGCACTTCTTTCCCGTCAGGTCCGACCGGTCCTGGTGACGCCAGTTAAACTTTGCACTTTGATCCATGTGACGGTGACTGAAGTGAAGTGGCAGACTGTTACCGTGTGAAATGAAAGTACCTTATAGTGTTAAGCAATGAGAGTTGGCGGTGATGTTTGTCTGTCTCTCGGCGGTCAGGTGACTATGACGTGAGGAGGGGTTGACGTTCTGCTGCCGAGCTCTGACAAATCAACACACAGCATCAATCAGTTCAGACGCATCAGTACACACACACACACACTGCAGCACTGAGTACATCGCAAACAAAGAAAGCAATCCCAGAATGCACTGCGGTTGCGTCCATCAAACCGGAATAAACGGAGAAGCAGAATTGCTTTCTGACTTTCCATTGGTTAACAGCGCAGAGGAAGTGACATCACAAATACGTTAATGCCGTGACACAGCCTCACCTTTTGAGCTTTCTGATGGCAGATGAGCACAATGAAGGCCACGCCCAGTAAGATGCCTACACCAATCACGATGAAGGGGATGTTGATGATGACATTAGCCTTGGTGATGACCACTTGCAGTTTCTCGGCAGATTCTTTATCAATAACAACACTCTGTGAAACAGGATATGAGTGTTTGAAAGATAGGAAGAGTTGTCAAGGAACAGCATTTTCACTTTTCCTTGTTTGTTTCATAAACATCAGAAGCATCTGTCCGGTCACACACGGTCACGCATCACGTGTTTTCAACTCAAAAACAAAGTTTGATCCCAACGTTAAGAGCTCCTCGTTCAGAATATGAGAGAACATTGATCTGAAGTTTAAGAGCTTTGACAAAAACACAGTATTAACAATCGGCAGACTCCATCAGACTCACGCAAACTCAAACATCTCTGTGGAAATACATCTGTCCAGTAACTGAGGTCATTTGAAAGTTATCATTAAACAAATGATGTCGGGCCAGGATGCTGATTGGTCAGTGATGTCATGTGGTGCTTTCAGGAAAAAAGTCCACCAAACAAGAATACTGTTGATGGCACAAGAAAATTATTCCTCTTTTTCATATTAAATATTTTACTCGCCCAGTTGAAACCGCTTCTTCCTGTTTAAAGAAAAAACATCATGTGTCTGGATTTTTCTGAGAACAAAACATAAAATCTTGTATTATTTCGCTTCTCAATGGGGATGTAACACACCTATTTAAAAGTTTTTTAATGTTTAAATTGTTGCTTAAAATTATTGTGTGAATATAGCTGTAGTCAGCTTATATTTAATTACTTAACTGTTTTAACTGTCTATTTGATTATGAATTTCTTTGTAGCACGTTGAGATTTTCTTTAAAATGTAAAGTGCTTTATAAATATAATGTATTATTATTTTGTAACGATTCACATAATGTGTGAGTATTTAAGCTGGTCGAGATGTTATTTGAATCGCAGTACATGTTTTGAACAGCAGGGGGCGATGCGTTTACTTCAAACTTGTAATAGGAGGAAATGCTTATTTCTGGAATGTAAAAAAATCCAAGAAAAGCACAGACTTTCATTTAAAGAGACTTGTGTATTATTCATTTATATTCGATAAGGAATTTGTTTAAAATTGCAGTTCAGTTCTGTTATTTGACATCTCTGACTACTCTATAAAGAAATCTGCAGCATTTAAGAAAGAATAAAAGGGCAGTTGTTCATTTCTAATTATCTAAACTCATCTTTTAAAAATAAAGCGTGAATGAATCGTATGGTGAGATCAGTATCGCATTGAGTGAATTGTTACATCCGTACTACAAAATATATATGCACAGTACACAGACATATATTACGGAAACATAAACTTTTATTCTTTCCTGTAGCTCGGTGGTAAGAGCATTGTGTTAATAACGCAAGGTTGTGGGTCCTATCCCAGGAGATTGCACATACCTTTGTATAAATGTATAGGACAAAGCAATATAAGTCGCTTTGGATAAAAGCATCTGCCAAATGCCTAAATGTAAATGTGAATGTATTCTGGATGCGATTAATCATTTGAGAGCCCTAAAATAATTGTGAACATGTTCCTGCGGCAGAGAAGAACAGTCCTTTAACGGCTCACACATTAAGGAAGTCAGATTCATTACACATTAAACATTTCTCACGCTGCTTACAACATCAAAACTCTGTGAAACATTACCTCATTAATGTACATGACAGGATACACCAACGTCCTGATTTTCTCTGTTTGACTGTAAACAAAGCAAACCATATAAAGTATGTGAAGAGTATGTAGTGTCATCATGAACTAGCTTTAAAATAAACACACACGTGAAGGGCATTACACTCATGATGTGATGGAATTAAATGGGGAAACTGCAGGTCACACGCACGCACGTACGCACACAAACACACACACACACACACACGTACGCTCTTGTGTTTCTGTGGGAACTCTGTGTCATGCTGATAATTATAGCTGTGGAAAGATGTTTTCCGTTCACACATTGGTGAGAGAGAGAGAAAGTGATTTATCTTCAGGGTGACGCTCAGATATATCAGACTTCAAACCCCGAAGCCAAGAAACTGTCGCGTCAGCAGGGAAATCTGGCAGCACATGAGCACCTGACCTGCACATGCTGCATTGCATTCTTGCACAACACAAACCATCAGCTCACTGCTGCGGCACGAGAGTCTGTCCACACAAATGAAAGAAAGGGAAGTGAAAACCCTTTGATCTCAGGACAGATGAAACATTCATCGCTCGTGTCTGACAGACGCCTCACACAAAATAAACACAAAACTCTGTGTCATGAATGAAAGATGAATGCAGTTTGTTTGTTAAGACTTAATAACTCGTTGTTTATCTTAATAAGACAGAAAAACCTTCAGACTTTTTATCATCGCAGAGGTCAAAGGTTAAGTTGTCATGCAGTCATTTCACCAGATTATTACTGTGAAGACAACATCACATAACACACAACAAATGTGACCTGCAGTCTCTCGCAGTACTTGAGTCAAGAATCTTATTTTATGTTTGAATTGAGCATGAAGAGCTTTGCAGACCGTTCAAGTGTGACGGTGTGTTTATTTTCACAGCTTCTCATCACCTGTGAGAAACATCCTCACCTGAACGCTGAGATCTGCTGCAGAAACACATTCACCTGAAGACGCTTGGCAGCCTGGAGCAGAAGTCCAGTGAGCTGAGAAAACACACACACACAACTATGTTTAAACACAAACTCCTGACTGAATAACGGTTAAACTTCAGATCTGTTTACAGTCAATAAACACAGTGATCACACACATGGAGGGTTACTTGTTCTGTCTCTGAGTTTGTCGCTTTACTGTAACTGTATTATCTGCATCTACTCATGTATTGCACTATAACTTCAACAACTGCATTAACTCATCTTCTGCACTGTACCTTTAATAACCGCATTAACTCATCTACTGCACTGTACCTTTAATAACCGCATTAACTCATCTACTGCACTGTACCTTTAATAACCGCATTAACTCATCTACTGCACTGTAACTTTAATAACCGCATTAACTCATCTACTGCACTGTAACTTTAATAACCGCATTAACTCATCTACTGCACTGTAACTTCAATAACTGCACTAACTCATCTAATACACTGTAACTGTATTATCTGCATCTACTCATGTATTGCACTATAACTTCAACAACTGCATTAACTCATCTTCTGCACTGTACCTTTAATAACCGCATTAACTCATCTACTGCACTGTAACTTTAATAGCTAATGTCTGTAATTAATGCACACTTAAGTCACTTGTACTATTGTATAGTCTATATTGTTATCTGTTCATAACCACCTGTACATTAATGTTCACAGTATATATCCTTCTGTATATATTGTTCATAGTACATACCGACTGTCATATTTTCATACAACATTTGTATAGTATTTCCCTAAAATTGTATTCTGAATTTATTCACACTGTATATCCTGCACTTGCTAATTGCACTTCTGGTTAGACCTAAACTACATTTCGTTACACTGTACTTGTATATGTGTAATGACAATAAAGTTGAATCTAATCTATGATCAGTGTGAATGTTTGTGTGGCACAATGACGCCATCTGGTGGATACTTCCACACATGTGATGAAATGAGTGTTGTAAATGTCTCTGGTGTTGTCTCTGGCTGTCAGTGTGTGTGTGACAGGTGAATGTGCACATGTGTCATAACACACGTGAGAGGACGCACCGGGTTGATGTCAATGGCGGTTTCATGTTCCTCCTTCCTGGGGTTCATCCCATAAACATCCTGAATATATTTATCATCAGCCTGATAGAAGTGAGGTGATGACATGATGATGGGAGCTCCTGACATCACACACACACAGAGAGAGAGAGAGAGAGAGAGAGAGAGAGAGAGAGAGAGAGAGAGATACGTTAGAAAACTAACTTGTGAGTCTGCTCACACACAGACACGCACACACTCGTACGCAAACACACACCTCATAAGACTTGGTTCAATTTGAGCTCTGCACACACACACACACACACACATGATCACACACACACACATGTACCTTCTTTACACACGCTGATGTTGAGCAGTCCAGACCCGACGCAGGTGTCGTTTGTCACACAGAAGCCGGCGTTATCCGGGTTAATGGTGATGTTAGCAAAAACCTCACTGGGCGGAACGAAGCGGAATCCCGGGAGTCCTCGTACACTCACGTCTGATTCATACACAGCATACAGAGATCTGTACACACACACACACATCACTGATAAAGCACAGAAATCTCCTCAGGACTTTAAAAGAGTTTCAGTGGACGTCTGCAGTGTTAATAGATTGTGATTATAAAATAAAGATTGAAAAAGTCTTTATACACCAGTGGCCTACAAACAAACTTACTGACATCAGCCAGAAACACACACTCGGTCAACAACAATGTCTGATCAAACGCTCAGCTTTACTCAATATCATCAATACACAATCAACGTTTCAAAACCATGAATGAAGCAGACGTCGTATGTGACCACATCCCATAAACGCTTCAGTTAAATAAATGACCAACTGAACTGACATTACAACTAGATCAGAACTCGTGTCTCCATGGTAACAGAAAATGATCAGATCATCCCTCTGGATGAGATTGTGGGACGTGCACATTTTAGAGGAACTGTGTTCACTAAGAGACTGATCTGAGGTCAGCGCTTCACACCTGCAGAGATCCGTAGAAAACATGTAGAGCTTCTCTGTCTTTGTGATGATGGGATGAAAAGACCCTCCGTCCGTTCCATTGATCATGTTGCAGTAATCTGTGCTCCACCAGTTTAATGAACTAACACACACACACAAAGAGAGAGAGAGAGAGATTTTCACAGGTGTTACGAGGACGTCGATCTGTTCATACACACGTGAGATGTTCTGCTGACGGTACCTCTGTCCGTTCCACTTGTCTATACGAGCAAAATCCAGATAGTTCTGTGTCCCCGTCAGAAACTCATAATCTCCATCACTGGTGCCGTTTCTCTGAAACACAACAAATAAACCAACACCTGAAAAACAACAACAAACACCTGCGACATCACCTTCTCATGATGGTCACTTCTACAGGGAATTCAGAAAAAATCCTATAGGGCTGTTTCAAATGTTAAATTGCGATTGTGTTTACCATATTTATGTCTGTGCTATTGGATCTTTATAAACACAAAAACACACATACTTGTATATATATATATATATAAAAAAAGGTCAATATATTAGGGCTGTGCAATTAATTGAAAATGAATCGTAATTATCAATTTTGGCCTTCAACAATTACAAAAACAAAATAATGGAGGTAAAACGATTATTGTGCCGCGAGGATCCTCTCTTTTCTTGTGGAATAAATCCACAGTGAATCCCATTCCTGGTTCAGCTGTGCTGTTTCTTTTCTTTTTCAGTTCAATTCACAGTTTAAGAGAAAAGTATTAATTTTTCTATATTGTTTTAAAAGGTAGTGAGTAATCGTGATCTCAATATTGGGCAAAATAACCGTAATTATAATTTATGTCATACTTGAGCAGCCCTAAAATATATTTATTTATATTACTAACAATTGAAGTTCTATATCAAGTCTATTTATTGTTCTATTTTTCTTAAATATATGAATTTGTGTGTATATACAAAATAAAAATGTAAACTACACCAACATATATTACATAAACTTTTATTCTGGATGCGATTAATCACGATTAATCATTTGACAGAAAACATAAAGTTATAAATCTAGAGCGTGGACAGAATGTGAAGATGTGTGTGTTCAGGTCTTCTTACCTTGTAGAAAAGTCCAAAGTGATCATCCAAAGGGCCGAAGATTTTGAGAGCTTTGAGCAGAGGATCTTCATAACCCCACAGCAGATCACCCACCCTGAACGTCCCGAACACCCCCACACCCATAGATCTCATCAGATCAGCGATAAGTCTGCCGATGACCGGGTGATCTTGAAATTTCTCCATCACTGTCTGAAGACGAACACACGAGACACACGTTCTCACATCTGAGCTCTCATTACACACAGATGAAGGTCACGTCTAAATCTGTTAGTTGATACACAGCGCCAATGATCTTACAAATGTGACCTTAGGGTCAACTTTACGAAATTGAGATTTTGACATCATATGAAAGCTGAAGAAATAAGCATTCTATTGATATATGGTTTGTTAGGATGGGACACTATCTGACGGAACAACAACTGTTTAAAAAGCTGGAATCTGAGGGTGCAAAAAAATCAAAGAAAATAGCCTTTAAAGTTGTTAATCTGAGGCACTGTGACAGGACATTCACTCACAAAAAGAAAGATTTTATACATTAACGGTAGGAAATTTATGAAATATCTTCATGGAACATGATCTTTACTTCATATCCTAATGATTGAAAGAAAAATCTGTCATTTTCCCCCTACAATGTATTTTTGGCGATTACTTAAAATGTTCCTGGCTACGTATGACTGGTTTTGTTGTCCAGGGTCACATGTGAACGATGGTCTTCTTCGTCAGTTCTCAGGACTGTACAAATGTACAGCTAGCGATCATTGAAGACAGTGCAGCAAATACAACCGTGAAAAGATACGAAAAGAAATGGTTTACATTCAGAGTGAAATGAAATCGTGTCAGATTCCTGCTCATCGAGACACTTCTTCATTACATGTGAAGCTCAAATCTGAACCAACAGAGCGTCTCACCACAGCAGGTATGTTGGCGGTCCGCACGAGGTCATCCTCTGAGCCGCGTGACATGTCGGGCACAAACACGTACGTCTTTGGATTGATGGCTGCCACTTTGGTTCCGTTCTCCAAAACTTTCACTTCCTCCATGGACCGATACTCCCTGAAAGAGGACGTTTAAATGTGAAAATAGAAACATATTTTCATTTACTTCTGAAATGGAGTGTTACTTTACATCGATCACTTCATTTAGAAATATAAACTAATGTTGGGATCAGAATGCCTGATGGTTTATAAATGTGTCCGATGGAACATCTGAGGTCAGTGAACTCACGACAGAGGAAACACGCTCAGCAAAACACGATCACGTGACGCATCCAGAGAACAGCGTGACTAACATCATTTCTCGTGTCAGTTCTGAGCTTCATGTTTGATGTCTGACCCGTGCGTCCAGCGCTCACCTGTACGTGTACGGGCCGATCTGTACCACGGAGGGTTTGTCGCCGTCCAGAACCTCCGCATGATTGGTCAGATTAAAGAAATAAAACTGCATGTAAACCGGAGGCGGAGGGTTCTGCCACACTGAGAACGCTTCAGTTCCGTTCACCAGAACGATCTCCTGCAGGAGAAAGTGAAAAGATTGACTTACTTTCATTCAGATGATCAAATGAATCAGAACGTAAAGTACAGACATGATCTATTAATGTTTAACTCTCTTTATCAACACTTTAACACTTTTAATGTCATATCAAACATATTTTTGTGAAGTCTTTAAACTGACAACACTGTGCTTATATCGTGTTTCTTGGGCAACCAGATATTTATTGTGATTTAAAGGGATTCAGCTCATGACGTCCATCATTTATTCATCCTCATGTCGTGTCAAACCCGTATACGTTTGTTTCTTCTGCAGAACACAAGAGAAGATATTTTGAAGAATGTTGATGATCAAACAACACCGAACTCCGTAGACTTCCATTATATAACCACAAAACCACTGAGACATTTCTCAAAATATCTCCCTTTGTGTTTCATTGAAGAAAGACTGGCACACAAATCACAAACACATGAGCTATGATAAATGATGACATAATTTAGATTTTTGAGTGAGCTGTCCCTTTAATGTTTACATGCCATCAAAAACAGTTAGTTGTTTACCAACACAAGATGATTTATCTGGTGTGTTTCTTCCAGTAGGATTCAGCACATCGCTACTAGAAACCAGTACAGTTCCCAATACGATTCCCATTATAACCATCAAATCCCTTAGTTTCGGTTGGGATCATATTTTTAAGGCACTGGAAAGGATATGACGACGTTAAAGTACCATCAGTGTACATGTGACATGAATATAAACACAAACTGACCTGTTTCACTCTGCTGTTTATGAGCTTCGGAAAGACATGAGACAAAACCATCGCGATCCCGCCGATCAACAGCAGAATACACAAAACAGCGACACTGTAAACACAACACGACTTGAGCCTCATGACTCGATTCGGACAGACAGAGAGAAATGGAAACACAGAGCAGTGAGTTTAGGCAGATTGAAAGAGAATCGCCGTGCTAGTCTTCATGGGACGCTGCGCAGACCGATTGACCTATGACGTCATCCGCCTCTCGGTCTGCGCAGTGACGCCTGATGTCGAACACACCCAATAACGGGCGGATTAAAGATGCGTGTTGTTTATTGTGTAAATTAATTTGAACGGTTATTACAAACAAATCTGCGTCTGCGTGTATACACTCGAGAGTAAAAATAGCTTACGTCGCCTCGTTTATTTTTTTTTCGTTCATGATGACGTTATAGTCCTCAATTATTACTCTAAAAAGATCAAATATAAAAATACATATGATAATTATTATTTCGATCCAGCGAATGTAAGCACAATGTTATCAGGGCGGATTACAATATTCTAAACCCCAACCATGTGAATGCCTGCTGGTGACTATTTCTGCCCGTGTAAACAATCTCAAGCGAGAATTTCATGAATAATGCTTTAATAAAGGTCGTGTAATACTCTGTTTGCCGGGTGAGGTCGAAAATAAGCATAGAACACTCGGATTAACGTGCTTTAGCAACACATGCGGCGGCTAGTTTTGCAAGTCATGTGATTCAGTAGGCATGCGCAGGTGCTGTGTGTGGAGTAGCTTGAGATTTTTCAGAAGGTCTTGGACGGAAATCACGTGACTCGCTGTGCAGTGCGCACGCGCAGAAGCGCTGGCGGTTGTCCGAGTGATTTTGGTGTTGAATGTTTCGCTAAACGTGTTGAATGCGTTTGTTCTTCACTTTTGACTTACTTTCGTTTTCTGTTCGGGGTTTTCACTGTATTTCTGGTGAGACGATGTTGATGTTTCTGATGAAAGAAAACCGAAAGTTTTAGATCGTGCGGAACATGATGAATGTTACTCTTGTCATGACACGAATGTAACGTAGAGTTCGCTGTTATAAATGTCTGCACAGATTTCAGTCACAAAGACTAAAGCGTGTTAAACAAATAAACGTGAAACATTAATTTTTTTATCATCAGTTAATGTACATTCAAAAGTTAGAAATGGCTTGCAACTTTCAATCATTTATTTAAATGCACATAAATGTGTAATGAATGCAATGTCATGCATATGTTTCTTAACTATTTACATGTATTAAAGTTATTATAAACTGTTATCAAGATATATATGAATAAAACTCATCATGTGATATTGCAGTGTGCTATGAGTCCAGTGTGTGATCATGTGGTCTGATGATGTCATCACGTCCCCTGAGTCCACGGTGACGTCACTGCTGGCCACATCAGGACACCTGCAGAGCAGTCTGCATCCAGAGCCCGTCCCCACCATCACATACAGAGACAAGCGTTACGTCTCTGCTTCAGAAGCTCTGGACGCATACATCGCTGATTTCCAGAAGAGCCCGCGGGACTCCGAAACCACAACAGGGAAACTTCAAGTGACAAGAGAGCTTTCAAAACCTCATCCACGAAACCGAGATGGTAACTGGGAACGACATGCTCCGATGTTTAATAATCAGAATCTCATTCTTTTCATCTCCATAGCAGCCGGGCTTGAATATGAATCTGCTACGTGTCTTTTCTCAATGTCGTGCATGACGAGCAGTGTTTATTTGTTTCCACATGTGCAGTACTGAAGACCAGTTTGACGGAGGGAGAGCTGAATTTCCTCACCATCCCCGTTCAGAAAAGAGACTCTGATCGTCTCAGTATGACCACTGATGATCTCCTGGCTCTCCCGATAGACGGCTCTCTGCCCGTGACCCGCACCTCCGCTCTCCTCTCCCAGTCTGGGATCTCAGCGTTGGGACGGAGCTTTAACTCCAGCGCCCGCTTCCACTCACGGCCCAGCGGAGCTCAAAAACGCTTCCTGCGTCCTCCTCATCACAGAGCTCCGCCCACAGCACGACCCTCCATGAGCAACGTCCTGTCTCTCCCTGTGGATGATTTACATCAAGGTCATTCTTCCAATCACACACCACACACACCCAGATCGCATAACCTCCCGCGCTGGATGACCAGCCAGAAGTCTGAGATGGATTTTTCTGGAATGTCCAGCGTCCCTGACCTGAAGTACCCCGGATGGCTCGGGCAGTGTGAAGACTCCTCGTCCGGCAGCGCTCCGACTCCTCCTCCTCTCAGAGTTCCTTCATGGGTGGGTGAACTGGAAGAGTCCAGAGGAGCGAGACGGTCAGACGCTGAAGGTCACAGAGGTGTCAAAGGTCACTCGAGAGAGCTGTGTGAACTGAGGAAGATGCGGTTGCAGTTTTCAGAGCCAGTAAAGAGACAAGAAATACAAGACGGGCGATGTTTGAAAGGTTCGCACATGTCAACAAAGTTGACAACTCAACTACATTCTTGAATCTTGTCTTGGGATGCTTAACAAGATTTTCTCACTTTTCTTATTTTGGTGTTATCTATACTTACTAAAATTCACATCTACAAGCTAAAATTAACTTTTAATATGAATGAGGGACGCCGTCAACATGATTCGTGTTCACAACTCAGATCAAGATGTTTCTCAAATATACATCATCAGTGTATGTCAAGCTTTAGAATAAGTTAAAGGATAGAATTAGTGATTCTCTGAAAATCAAGAAGGTTGATCTTTTCTAGAATGAGAATAAACCTGCCTTCATGCCGTCTGACACATAACAGGAAGTGTAATATAAATCCTAAACGGTGTTTATTTGTCTTTGTTTAGATGAGAGGATTGATTCTCTGATCTTCAGAGCCGAGCAGATGCTCAACTCATCGTCTCGTGGTCTCTGTGAGCGGGTTGAAGGACACAACACCTCCGGAGATACGGAAGACAGTCTTGATGCAGATCGCTCCTGGGACCATCCACCTGTCACATTGTGAGACGAGGAGATTACATAATTTCTCTTCTCATTTTTTGGTTCATACTGACGATAAATGACATGACGCAGATGTCAGTTTAGAAGCTGCTGATCTGTTTCCACTGGTGTTATTCAGAAGATGTCTTTCTTGAGTCTCATTTCACAAAGAGTCTGAATATTTCCAGTAACGTGTCAATGTTTCTTTCGTCTGTGTCCTGACATGTGCAGTAAATCTCCAGTGCCTGTGGGCAGCGGCGATGAGCCGTCACAGACGGATGAACTACAGAGACACAAGGTGACGTCACTGTGCCGTTTTATGTCTCAGGTTCTTGATTCTCACTTCACCCACAAATGATCCTCATTACTCCCTCTGTCTGCAGTCTGCGGGTTCATGCTCGTCGGGTGACAGCAGCAGGAGACACCCGGGTCCGGTGGAGGCGCTCAAACACATGCTGCTGCGTCTGCAGGCCGTGGAACACAACATCAGTCAATCCAACATGACAGGTCCATCGAGAGAGCCAGAGGAACAGGTTCATCCATCTAAACATCCTCAAAAGACACCATCACTAGAACACTTCAGTAAAAATCACTCACAGTGATTCCTTGTCATCTGATTGGTTGTGACACCCGAGATGTGAGGTCACAAGTTTGGGTGCAAATTTTCCTTTTGTTGTGTTTTCAGCTGGAGACAGAAGATCAGGAGACGAGCGGAGAGTCCTTGCAGAGGTCAGGAGGTCACGTTATGATGTCATGGGTGCAGAATGACATCACAAGCTAATGTTGTGTGTTGGTCCTCAGAGCTCTGCATCATCTGGAGAGACTGAAGACTCTGGTGGATGACATGAACGAGAGGAGCCACAGAGAACCCTCCAGCGAGGATCAAACAATCTGATGGGTTTAGAATACACGCTGTGCCTTTAATACGTGCCACGGATATTTTATTGTTGCCGTTATTTATTTTCGTTATTTTATAAACTGCTGCTACTCTGCTTTTGGTTGGAGAAACATATGGTGCCAACAGTTATATGAATGTTTACATTATCGCTAAATCACACTGTTGAATGTCTGATGTGCAGTTTTCTATTAAAAATGCAAAAGAGAAGTAAATGTTGAAGCGTTTTTGATTTTGTTTAGAGACGTTCACAGTTCACTAGCGAGACGTCTTACAGTATTGTGCTGTGTTCGTTGTGTCGTCTCTGTGTTTGTGTAGCTCTTCATGTTGACACACGAGTCATTCAGTGACTTCAATGATATTTCACCACAATCACATTTATTCATCTAACATCATTTTTTAGATGTGATCAAGCACTAGAGTAGTAATGTTACAGGATGAACATTGATGTTGAATGAGCTGATGAAACCTTTGTTTTGAGGGGTTTTCTGAAGGTGTGTATTGATCAGACTGGACTTCGATCAGATGTTGTTGGGGTCAATATTCCAGATTGAGTTGAACAGAACACACAGACTCACTGCACTCATTCTCTCTCTGAGCTCCGTCTCTACACACATCAGAGATGTTCAGGTGTTTTATGTCACTGCTGTTGGTGGTCTCGGGTGGATGTGTGAGCAGGCGGGTCGCAGGTGGACGGTTTGAGCGCAGCATCAACAGGCCGTACCGCTCGCAGCTGCAGGTTCATAACGGCATGCGCTGGGGCACGTGGGGGCTGAAGGACATGTGTCCGGCGGGGATGTACGCCGCAGGCTTCAGTCTGAAGGTGAAATCCTCTCAAATTAAACTAAATTATTTCAAATATATAACTGTATTTAATTTTTTTTAAATCATGTTTTTTTATTGTGCTTTCCAATTAAGATCAATCAAACTGCAGTTGGTTTGTTTTGATTTAAGCCATAATAACGTCTTGGTTACGTATGTAACCTCAGTTCCCTGATGGAGGGAACGAGACGTTGTGTCGAGAAAGACAGATGGGGTTCGCCCTTGAGAACCAATCAACTCTGACTACTATAGAAAAGGCCAATGAAATTTGCATGCCGGGCTCCGCCCCCGGATATCCGGTATAAAATGAAGCCGGCGTGCAGCATTCATTTACTTCTTGTTCTGAAGAGCCTGAGAGCCTCTCACAACTGCAGCAGAATACGATACGTGTTTGTGGCATAAGGGACACAACGTCTCGTTCCCTCCATCAAGGAACTGAGGTTACATACGTAACCAAGACGTTCCCTTTCTGTCGGTATCTCGACGTTGTGTCGAGAACGACAGATGGGGTTTCCTATGGAAAACGCCACAACGCTGTATCGCGTCAAAATCTCTAGCGAAGCGACGGTAACAAGCCTGGGCGCGTCAGCTCGATGCTTTCGCAAAACTGTAACCTTCCAGTGTGGTGGTCGGGGGGTTCCAGAGCTTTCCTTTGAGAAAGATGGGTACAGCCCTGACCGGTAACCTTTCACGGACGGGGCCTTAGCTCTCTACAGGCGAGAGGCCGTCCGGCTCGGGTTTACACCGGGTAAGCGCAACTTCCTTAATCAGGAATGCCCTGCAGAGGCCACCTCCTACCCGTGGGGAGGAATATGGTGGATATAGGTATGGTCTCGTCCTTGGAGGAGAACGCATGGAACGTGCGGACTGAGTAGTTAACCGCGAGGTGGAGGTCCACCTAGGGAAGCTCATGGGTTACCAGGAGTGGGAACCATTCTCATGAGAATACATCAGACGGAACAACCCACGGAGGGGGTGTTACAGACGTCCGGTAGCACTAGGTCCGGTTAGAGCTATCTGTGATAGCTCACATGGTATCCCGGCCTAAGGGGGAAGGCTGCTCTGCCCAGCCAGCCCCCAGGGTGTGCTTGTTTGTTGATGGATTGAATGCCTATTCTTAACCAGTGTCTGGGTAAGAAGGGAGGTTGGTGAGGTACCAGTTTCTTAGCCATGTGTTTGGGTAAGAAGAAAAGGTAGATAGCACACCGACCCAACCTGTTAGAGGGTGGAAAGGTGCTTTCGCAGGCATACGCCCCCCGGATGCCAGTCCTACATGTCGCCACGCAGGACGTGGGCTGACACCGGGTTTACGCGAAGGTTGTTAAACCTTTGCGAAGGTGTTTGGGCATAGCCCAACCCGCAGCTCTACAGATGTCTGCTAGAGAGGCGCTTCTGCCAGTGCCCAGGAGGTGGCTAAACTCCGTGTGGAGTGAGCCCTTACTGCCAATGGGCATGGGAGATTCTGAGATCGGATTGCCGTCGTAACGGCGTACACGACCCAGTGCGCCAGCCTCTGTTTGGAGACAGCCTTCCCCTTCTGCTGTCCTCCAACAGACACGGAGCTGGTCATAGCTTCAGAGCTCTGCGTGCGGTCCAGCATGTACTGGACACAACACTGATCGGGTTGGGTCTTCCTCCCCTATGGGGAGCGCCTGCAAGTTCACCACTTGGCCCCGGAGGGAGTAGTGGGAACTTCTTGGGCACGCATCCGGGCCTGGGTCTCAAGCTAACATGAGAGTTTCCAGGGCCGAATTTAAGGCAATCCGGGGACACGGAGGATGCTCGGTGGTCCCCTACCCTCTTGAAGGAAGTGAGCGCCGTCAGGAGGGCCGTCTTACTCTGTGAGGACCACTTAGGGTCCCAAGAGGGTATGGAGCGGAGGTGAGGCGGATTCCTCCCTCTCTAGCCCCTTAGGAACCTGGTGACCAGGTCGTGTTGCCCTAGAAACTTTCCACCGACTGAGTCGTGATGAGTGGCAAGAGCGACTACATACACATTCAGTGTGGAGGGGAGATGTTAGTCTCCAGTCTCGTAAGAAGGAAAACACAATCCTGATCGAGCATCTCAGTGGGTCTTTCTCATTGAGAGAGACACCAGGACGAGAAGAGGCGCCGTCTAGAGGCGTGTAACCGCCTAGTAGATGGGGCCCTTGCCTGGGTGATGGTCTCTGCCATAGAGGGGGAGTAGCCATCTCAGGATCTTCTCGTCCCGTCTAGAGACCAGACATGGGTGTTCCAGAGGTCTGATCTGGGATGCCAGAACGTGTCCCTCCCCTGATAGAGCAGGTCCTCTGTCAGGGGAATGGTTCAGGGGGAGTCGCTGTCCAGAGCATTAGCTCTGAAGCCAAGTGCGGTTAGACCAGTGTGGTGTAACCAATAACACTTGGTGCTCCTGCTCCCTGACCTTGCACAGCGTCTGTGCAAGGAGGCTCCTGGGGGGGGGAAGGTGTGCTTCTGCCCTTCCCGCGGTCAGCTGTGCGCAAGGATATCCGTGCCGAGGGCAGGAATATCAAGCGGGCAAATGGTGGTGTTACGGGAGGCGAACAGGTTTACCTGGGCCTACCCGAACAGCCTCCAAATGAGCTGGACTGCGCGGGGGTGAAGTCGCCACACTCCACGAGGCATAAACTGGCGAGCGAGCACGTCGGCTGTCTAGTTCAGTTTGCCCGGGGTGTGTGTGGCCTGCAGGGAACGGGTCACATGTTGACTCCACCGAAGGAGGCGTCGAGCAAGTTGTGTTAGCTGCTGTGAGCGAACGCCACCCTGACGATCTGTGCTCGCTACAGCTATAGTGCTGTCCTCGGACAAGCACGTGCATGTCTTGCACGAGAGGCCGTAGCCTGCTCAGTGCAAGTAGCACAGCCCACAACTCTTGGCAATTGATATGCCAGCGCAGGCGGGGGTTCTTCCAACACCCCACATGCGTGCTCGTTGCCCACTGCACCGTACCCCTGCAGGAAGACGTCAGCCGTCACCAAGACCTGCCTCATAACCAGCCCATTAATCCGCAAGGGCGCCATGTGTCCCAGGAGCCTCTGAATTGTTTCAGGGGGACCGCTGTCTGTCTAAAATGTTCATTTCAGACAGTTCAACACTGGTTGGGCGCAACTGCGGACAGTGGCACCGCCATGGTGACAGAGTTGAGTTCCATACCAAGAGAGAGGATGCTCTGCACTGGGGAGAGCTTGCCCCTCTCTTGGTTGACCTGGAGTCCCAATCAATCTTGCGAACTGGTTCGAGTAACCAAGACGAACCGCCCTCATTAGTCAGCGAGACAGTGTGGGCAGCTCTCGAGCTCCAGGGGGCTGTACAGGGGGACAAAGGGGACGGTCTGCTTCATCATTCCCACGGGGGTGGTTCGTCGGCTGGCGGAGCTAACCATCTGTCACGGGGGGTCCCCGGAGAGAAGGTTGGCTCCCCCTACTTAACTGCCTAGCGGGACGGCTGCACACACTGTCGGTTTAAGAGTGGTAGCAGCTGTCGTGTGTGTAACTCTGTGAGTTAGTGGGCGCCAAGCCCTGAAAAGGGTCCGGCTTTGGTGACGAGGCAGGAGCCGTCCCGTACCGACCAATCAGAGCCGTGGCTGTGAAGGTTCGGGCCCGATGTTGTTCTCCCTGGGGTCTTCCCGTCAGTGTCCCTTCTCGCGAGAAGGTTGCTGACGGGGTGGAGGTTTCCCCCTGGATTTCCGCTTCCGGGGTGCCGCCTATGGGGGCACAGGAACCGGAGCCGAAGTCGAAGGGGTCCTGGGTTGCAGGGAGGCAGACGTCACGTGAGATCTCGGATGCCTGTAGGCGGCCGAGTCGCGGCGTGAAAAAATGTGGCTAATTGCCACTGTCTGCTTCACCGTCAAAAACTGCTGAGCGCAGTCCTCGACGGTGATACCAGCAACCCACCCTGCGAGATGGGTGCATCAAGAAAGCGTACTTCCTTGGTGTCACTCTTCTGCACAAGGTATAGCCGGGGGTGTCTCTCCTGGACCACTACCGTGGACATCGTCCGACCCAGGGCCCTGCATTATACCCGGGTCGGCCTTACCCTCGTGGGGCTCTCTCAACGCCTTGGCCCGGCGGACCTGCAGGATGGCCATGGCATAGAGAGAGGAGGCAGCCTGGCCCGCAGCATCGCAAGCCTTCGACACCAGTGATGCCGAAGTCTTACGCGCTTTGGACGGTAGACGTGGCCGATTCCCCCCAGGTGGTAGCCGTCCGCGGCACATGTGCACCGCGGGTGGACGTTCCACCCGGGGGATCTCGACTCAGTCCTTGGCTGCCCCACCATCGAAGGAAGTAAGGGAGCCGGAGCTGGTTTCACTGAAACGGTCCGTGAGTGGAGCGTTCCAAGTTTTACACAGCTCCTCGTGCACCTCCGGGAAAAACATAGCACCCGGGGTGGGCGCGGTGCAAACCTCAGGAACGATGACATCACTTCTGCTTCGTCCTGAGCTCGACTGCTGGGGGTGGAGCTCGGATTCGTCAGAGTCGGATGCCAGTCTCCCTCCGATGCTGCGAGCAACATCTCATCTACGTCACACATCGTTTCCGAATGCGTGGCTGAGGATCCGGACGGTATGCCACTGCCGGTTGGGGAACGTTCAGAAGAGCGAATCGGGGTGCGATCGGCCCGTGAGCACTTGGGTGGCGGGTTTACGTTCGCAGAATTCCCCATATCACTAACGCTGCTAATACAGGCAGACGTCGAGGCCGTAGCCCCGATGTCGCGGACTTTGGGGCCGTAGCCACCAATGTCACAGCCGTAGGAAGACAGTCACCCGTGACCGCAACTTTCTGAATGACAATCTGCCCGCAGTGCGGGCAATATGTGTCAACGAACGCTGCATCAGTGTGCTGGACGCCCAGACACCTAACGCAGCGATCGTGTCCGTCCCCCTCCTCGATGAGGGTGCCGCACCCAAGAGAACAGCGGGACATGCCGCGCTGGAGAATGCTCAGTCAGTCCTGAAAAGGACCTTTTTAGAAAAATCTCTAACACCTCCGGAACCGCCGAGACGCACAGGGGAAGGTCGCTGCAGGTTAGGGACGATCCGCTGCTCCACGTTGTAGATCCGGCAGAAGAAGAAGAATTCATTTAATTCGTTCTGTTCGTAGTCATGAGCGAAGGCTCTGAAGGTAAATGAATGCTGCATGCCGGCTTCCTTTTATACCGGATATCCGGGGGCGGAGCCCGGCATGCAAATTTCATTCGCCAAATTTCATTGGCCTTTTCTATAGTAGTCAGAGTTGATTGGTTCTCAAGGGTGAACCCCATCTATCGTTCTCGACACAACGTCGAGAGACTGACAGAAAGGGAACTTAAGATATTCAGCTAACTAACACAATAAAAACATGATTTTTTATCTTATTTTGGAAAAAACTCTTAATTTATTAATGAAATACATACTTTCTAAAATCATATCAAGAACTTCTGATGTCACCAAGACCACTGACATCTCACAACAGTTAACACACAATAATGTAAAGATGATTAAGTGAAAAATGCCTTCCTCCTCATGTCGTGTTAAGCCGCTTTACATTTCTTTTTTCAGCAGAGCACAACAGAAGATATTTTGATGAACGTTGATAACCAAACTCCATAGACTACCACTCTATGAACAAACAACCACAGAGACATTTCTCCAAATATCTCCCTTTGTGTTCAGGTTGCAGGTTTGTGGGAGTCTCTGCTGGTCGGTGATAACACGGCTCTCAATGCGATCCGTCTTCACTGTATAGACCCTTCCAAGGGTTCATCGGGCCCGTATGAAGACTACGCCTCGGTTCAGTCTGACGCCGGGAGGTAGAACAGAAGTCGAACGAGCAATCTAGACACACTGAATGATGTCATTAATGATGTTGGTGGTGTGTGTCCTCAGCTGGGGTCAATGGACGGATGTTAAATGGTGCTCAAAGGGATTTCTGACATCTTTTCAGCTGAGAGTTGAACCCTATCAAGGGGGCTGGGACGACACTGCAGCGAACAACATCAGGTGAGAAACGACATGTTTTGATGGAGATAAACTCTATAAAAGACTGATGATTACACTTGACCTGTTGTGTTTACTCTTTCGATTGAGTTTAATAGATAGTTTAACAGACTTAGATTCCATCCTGCGCAGGTTTAACTGCAGTGGGAACACAGAAGTGCTGCAGGGATCCGGAAGGTTGTGGGGCGTCTGGGGCGACTGGAGCGACTCGTGCGAGGGAAGAGGAATCTGTGGGATTGAGACGATGGTGGAGTCGCCGCAGGGGGTCGGAGACGACACGGCTCTCAATGATGCACGATTTTACTGCTGCGATTAGACCACGAACTGATCAATGTAGTCACGAGAAACCAGCGGGAGAGAACTTTCTTCAAATCAGATTTTTAGGATGGATAAATTACTTTTGTCGAATCATGATTTCTCCTTCACGTCTCATTTATATGTGTAAAAGAGATTTAATTCTAACATCGATAATGGCACATGACTGTAGGTCATTTACTTTTGTAGTCAACTTACCAATCAGTCATCAGTTTTTTTTTATTCTGTAGTAAATGCACATTAAAAAGTGTCAATTAAAGATAAGGATAAATATCAAAGTGTTATAAAGATCTAAAAGAATACAACAGTTTCAAAAGTATCTCTCCATTACCACAGAAAATCTAATTCATTTGATCAGAATAAAAGGTTGAGAATCTAAACCTGGAGATCTTTACATAAAAATGGCGTTTGGAGGTCTGAAGTTTGGAGGTCTGATGTTTAGAGGTCTGATGTGCGGAGGTCTGATGTTTAGAGGTCTGATGTTTAGAGGTCTGATGTTTAGAGGTCTGATGTTTAGAGGTATGATGTGCGGAGGTCTGATGTGCGGAGGTCTGATGTTTAGAGGTCTGATGTGCGGAGGTCTGATGTGCGGAGGTCTGATGTGCGGAGGTCTGATGTTTAGAGGTCTGATGTGCGGAGGTCTGATGTTTAGAGGTCTGATGTGCGGATGTCTGATGTGCAACTGTTATGAAGCATTTTGATTTCAAATCAAACAAAATTGATTTTAAATAAATGACACGGCGTGTGTACTCACATAAGTGATGGATTTGCCTCAGTGCCGTCTCTCATCTGTCTCTGCTGGGGCTTCTGGAGCAGTGCTGGATGTTGCAGCTGAATCTTTTCTAAACAGAAAACAATGCAAAAGATATTATAATGTTAAAAAAAATGATGTTGTTTTAGAATATTGGGCTAGTCAGGTTCATTCTGATTCTAAACTAAAACCAGATTTTTTTAAAGAATTACTTTGTAAGCTAAAGCAGATCAAGTTCAAATTAAAACAGTATATACGCGAGCATTCAGAAACCACAAGATAAGGTTAAGCAAGTATGGAGAAGACACTGTAGGTAAAGAGCCCCTCACATATTAACACACAACACCGGATGTAAAAGGAAAATCTAGCATGAATAGCAACACACAGCACAATATGATAAATAAATCATATTCATAAATAAATCATAAATATGATAAATGTCGCCACAGGAGGTAAACTCCCTATCGCTTTAATAAAGAAAGAGAAAGTACACAGTATGATCGTAGGGCACTGGACACCGACTCCCAGAGGGACATTAAATGCAGTAAACACATGCGATCTCATGTGTGCACTTGTGTCATGTGTGTCCCCACTTGTAAGTCGCTTTGGATAAAAGCGTCTGCTAAATGACTAAATGTAAATGTAAATGTAAATGTTTGACCTTGTGCGTAGGCCACTGAGCGAGACGGATTCTCGTGCACGCAGAGATGTTTACTGTCGCATTATTTTCATGTTACACAATCTTGGCAATACTGTGGTTAATTATTAACCTTGAGCAGCGTTTAATAGGGAATTTACTGTTACTTCACCTTGATGTTATAATTTTTTTTGTCTTTTAACAAAAATAGGAATATATTGTGATCATTGGGACGCACAGAGCTGTTTTGGCATGTGAGCACACACATTGCTCTCCGAAGCACTTTAAAAAGAGGAAAGAGAAAGCGGTGTGGTCTAGTTTTCCATACGTTCATAGACACAAAATTTGAAGGCACACTTATTTACACCATTTTTATGTTTGAGATATAGTGTACGCAATGTTTATACAACATAACTTCGGAGACAGTCCCTAAATTCACGAATATCGAAGGTCCAACGTCAGGCCAACTTTATGCCAGTATCTCTCTTTCTGTTCTGTACAGGCCTCAGGCTTCTCATTAGTTTCACGTTTCGTTTGGAATTTGGGCCTGACAAATGCAGAGAAATGTTGATTTTACACAAAGCACATAACTAGAGGGATAGTCTGTGTTATTATAAAGAGAACTGTTGTTTTAGATTTTAAGAAACACGACTGTAAAATACTAAATCTGAAACATCATATGAAGAGTTTGGTTCCATAATTTCCATTTTCTAAATTTTTCAAAAATCATGTTTTTATGATGGTCTCATGTTTTTATTGTGTAAATTAGCTGAATTTCTTCAGTTATTGTGGCTTAAATTAAAACAACAATTTTTGAAACAAACTCCAGATTCCATTGTACGAGTGTGATGATGTTTTAGGTCTACGGTTCTGGTGAGAACTTGCAAACCGTTTCACAAACTCATCCATGTTGAGGCTGTGCGCCCTACTTGACTCAACACTAAGAATTCCAAGGTGACTTAACCTCTCATCCACCATTGCTGTCCTAAGATGAGTTTAAATCAGTTTTAAAGCTGAGAAGCTTCTCTCACAGGAAGCACTGCTGACTGGTGTGACACCAGAAATCTTACAAAGCCTAAACAGCTCATGGAAAACCTCTTTATAAGGTTCAAGAAAGACAACAAATTCTAGGAGAGTAGATGGTCTGTCCCCTCCACTTCTCTCTCCTGTCATGAAGTCGCTTAGTCTGATGAACCTCATGTTTGAGGTCCTCTAAATTTGACTCAAAGATCTGAGCAAAGGCAAACATGGGCACTTAAGAATGTTCCACTCTTTGGGTTAAGAGACTGGATCCCTTGCATTATTTCATAATTCGTCTTTGAAAAACGCCTCTGCATCTCAGCTGTGAGACTGTCAATCACTTGATAAAAGATAGCTCTTTGGAAGCTCTCAACATCACTTTGGTCACTATTTCTCTGTCCTACAGTGCTCATCAATGAATCATTAAATCTAATGCTTGTTTTAGGCTGTCTTTTACACATTGTTTGTATGCAAACCCTTTCTGAACTGCAAGCCACTGGAGATGAACATATGAGCCAGATAAATAGGAATAAAGCTTCTGCACGAGAGCAAAAAAGTTAACTGCTTCAGGCACTGATTTTACAGCATCGACAAGAACCAAATTTAAACAATGTACATTACTGTTGACATAAAATGCAAATCTTGCTCAGTTTTTAATGCGTGCAGACACCCCAGAATGCTTTCCGCTCATAACGGATTTACCGTCATAGCACTGCCCCACAGGATTATTTTTGTAGTCCATACCATGTTTTTCAAGGCAATCAATTATGATTTTTGTGAGACCTGCAGCATCCAAGCTTTGAGCTGACTGAAAGTGTAAAAAACTTTGTAGATGGGCCCATTGTTATAGAACATGATGACCAAAGTCAACTGTTCTGTTTTCTTTAAATCTTTAGTTTCATCTACAATTAGACTAAAAACTTCACTTTCTTTTACATCTCTTATTATCTCACTTTGTACCATTTCAGCCAAGACCTGAAGAATTTTATTCTGAATCTGGTGGCTTGTGTACTTAGCATTGCTACATGCAGTCATCCTTTTTTCTATGAGAGGGTCATGCTTTGCAAAAAATGACCCTTGTTGTGAGATTCATCAGACTCCTGATGACCTCTCTGTGGTATATTTTGGGTGGCAGTTAAAAGTAGCACGTCTGCAATGGTTTTTATGAACGAACAGTTTTCTTCCACTTTCTTTTTACGCTCTTCATCCATAACATCTAGCATTGATGAGTTGCAATCAACAGATCTTTTATACTCATTCCAAGCATACATGGCATTGAAGTGATGGTCTGTTTTTGAATGGAGCTTAAACCCAGAATCTTTAAACAGAGCTTCTTTCCAGTAAGAAAAGCCGGCCTGTGATGTAAATGCAGATTCAGATGTATTTGGCAAAGAAGAATGCTTACAGGCAAAACAATAAGTTGAGTCTTGACTTACAGAATATTCAAGCCATGAATTGTCCTTAAACCAGGAGCTGTTAAAAGCTCTTCTCCTCGTACCATACTGAGTTCTAGGAAATGTTTTCAAACCTGGCCGTACCTGACCCTCATCTCTGGATCTTGAGATATCTGAAATATATGTAAAACAATGTGTCATCTCTATGAAAAGGTAAAAGTATTATAAATGTGTAAATAAACAATAAAATATTAATGAGAGCTACTATGTTAATGAATACTAATTCGTTTTAAATTTAGACTTCACTTGGCCTACCATTGGGTCCTTTGGGAACAGAATATTTGCTGCTTGATGTGGTTGGCTGAGGCTCTGAACTCTGGCTCACTCTGCTGCTCAGAGTCAGAACTCTCCGTGTCATCCCTCAACTCATCCATCATATTAAAAAGTAAAATTAGTGTAGAATCACAATAAAAATGCAATCACTGTCAAAACGAGGGCACATGAGAATAAAAAGTAAAGCTTATTCTGACAAAAATAATTTATTACAAGCTGAAGCTAAAGTGTGAACTTGACATGTGACTGACTGACTGTCTGCTTGATTATCAAACCTGTTGGTGGTTTTTGTGAAGCCTGACCTCGTTGACTCAGACTAGTCTCAGGTAGGGAGCTACGGAGCCCGTAACCTGTCACACGACATTTTATATATATATCGTGGCCATGAATTAAGAATTCGTTCCCACGAATAATGAATACGTGTAAACGTTTTGCTTAAACACACAGACAAACGCACGCAGGCACAGACACACGCGCAGACACACACAAACACTCACACAGACACGCCAACAGACACACGCCCACACACACACGAAGATAACTTCCGGTATACGCAAATCGAACAAATTAAATATCAAAATCAAAATCGGTCGTCCCCCCTTTATTTTATTTCCTATTTTTGATCTGAGCATTAAATCAAAAGTACGAAAAATGACCCGTTATTTGTTTTTTGGTATTACATTTATAAACGAATAACGAAATAACAAACCGTTTTTTAATTTTCCGATTTTGGAATCTCAATTGAATATGAAAAGAACGAATGATACACGGATTGTTATGAATACGATGCCCGTGATTTCGTTTGCGCTTCATTATTTTTCGTTTGCACTGCAAAAAGTTACGTTCGAACTTCTGGCACAAACCTCTCGCGTGGGCGGGTGTTAACAGTGCTTTACTCTCATTGGCTAGTCAGATTTTGATCGACGGGTCCGTTCCGCTCCTGAGAGCTAATTTCAATCCAAACTGTAGCAAAAAAAAAATGTTTAATAACAAAGGTAACTAATCACAAGTAACTTCACCGTCCACCTCCAGATCGCTTTCTAAAGTTGCGCGCCGCCACTGAGACTTCTTCCACTTCCAGGACACGGACCCGTCGATCAAAATCTGACTAGCCAATGAGAGTAAAGCACTGTTAACACCCGCCCACGCGAGAGGTTTGTGCCAGAAGTTCAAACGTAACTTTTTGCAGGGCAAACGAAAAATAATGAAGCGCAAACGAAATCACGGGCATCGTATTCATTAGGGCTGGGTTTTGCGACCAAATTGGCGATTCGATTCGATTCCTGTTTTTATGGTTTCGATTCGATTCGATTTTCGATTCAATTCGATTCAATTCAATATCGATTAGTTACTAGTACTTAAATTACACTGCTAGTTTTGCAGGCATGGAATCCACATTTAAGTATATGCTTGCAATATAGTCAGGGGTGCACATAAGTTTTTCTATCTGGTTCTCAAGAGAGCACGTGGAGATTCGGTTTGGTTTACCTATTAAAAATAAAAGTAAAAAAGTAGTTACTTTTTATTGAACAATAAACAAAATAATATAGTGGGATAATACTAAATGTGTATTGCTTTAAAGTACACTTAAAATACAATGGTATTGTATTTATTCTTGTTTTTCATTTTAAATTAGTAAATATTAATGTTCAACATCAAATTTGAAACCTAAAACGCCAACCTTTTTGGTTTTGGGCAGGTTGCTGGGAAGTGCACTTGCGAGCTCACATGGACCTGAAGCGCAGTGCAGATCCAGACATTCACAGAACCATCGAAGGCGGAGCTACCGATACTCCGTTTTTCATAACTTACACCCAAGTCCCATTTAACACCGGGAACAAACGAGATAGCAGTAGTTTTAAATCCGTGTATCATTCGTTCTTTTCATATTCAATTGAGATTCCAAAATCGGAAAATTAAAAAACGGTTTGTTATTTCGTTATTCGTTTATAAATGTAATACCAAAAAACAAATAACGGGTCATTTTTCGTACTTTTGATTTAATGCTCAGATCAAAAATAGGAAATAAAATAAAGGGGGGACGACCGATTTTGATTTTGATATTTAATTTGTTCGATTTGCGTATACCGGAAGTTATCTTCGTGTGTGTGTGGGCGTGTGTCTGTTGGCGTGTCTGTGTGAGTGTTTGTGTGTGTCTGCGCGTGTGTCTGTGCCTGCGTGCGTTTGTCTGTTGGCGTGTGTGTGTCTGTGGGCGTGTCTGTACGTGCGTGCGTGCGTGCACGCGTGTGTGTGTGAGAGAGAGTGCACAGAGGATGGGCTGCTGCTTGCTGTCTAAGTCATGACATCCTGAATGCCTCTTGAGATGACCGTGAACTTCACGTGGAACCTCCATCACCCACTCCCCTTACCATCCTCAATATTACTTTGATAGAACAGTGTTTAGGCAGCCTATCTCCACCATGAATATTAATCACATCCAAAAGTACCTACATGTTTGAAAGTGAAATATTCTAGTGCAGAGCATGGAATACGGTTTATGCATAATGAAGTAAATTACGTGTATATTTGTAAAAAGCATAGTATACACAGTTTTGTTATACTTTGTATACATATAATTATCTGTCCCTCTTACCTCTTATGTATATAAAAATTTTTCTTCATTGATGTATTTTATTTTATTCGATATATTGATTTTTTTTCATTGTCTCTGTTTGTCTATACTGTATTTTTTCATTCTGAGCTCCTGTAACCACAACATGTTGCTTGTCTGTTTGTGCACCATTGGAAAATAAAGCTTATTCGATTTTTTTTCTGATCAATTGCTCTTTAAAAACAATTTATTATCCTCTTGTTGGTCTTTGTCAGTGCGTTATATACACATCATATTACTAGTTACATGTATATAGATTATAGATAGATGTAAACTTTGTCACTTGTTATATGTACAGAAAATGTGAAAATGTTACTTTTGGATGCATATTCATGGTGGAGATAGGCTGCCTAAAAAACTGTTCTATCAAAGTAATATTGAGGATGGTAAGGGGAGTGGGTGATGGGGGTTCCACGTGAAGTTCACGGTCATCTCAAGGGGCATTCAGCATGTCATGACTTAGACAGCAAGCAGCAGCCCATCCTCTGTGCACTCTCTCACACACACACACTCGTGCACGCACGCACGCACATACAGACACGCCCACAGACACACACACACACGCCAACAGACAAACGCACGCAGGCACAGACACTCGCGCGGACACCCACACACAGACACGCCAACAGACACACGCCCCCCCACACACACACACACACACGCACACGAAGATAACTTCCGGTATACGCAAATCGAACAAATTAAATATCAAAATCAAAATCGGTCGTCCCCCCTTTATTTCATTTCCTATTTTTGATCTGAGCATTAAATCAAAAGTACGAAAAATGACCCGTTATTTGTTTTTTGGTATTACATTTATAAACGAATAACGAAATAACAAACCGTTTTTTAATTTTCCGATTTTGGAATCTCAATTGAATATGAAAAGAACGAATGATACACGGATTGTTTTAGCAGCATTCCGTTCAAAGGGAAATGTTTTCTACAATTAGTCGGTCTAAAACAGTGATTGTGCATCAAAAGATTTCAACAATGTATGTACGCAGATGAGCGGTCCAAACTTATTGAGAGAGTTCAATTTTAATTTTGGTCACGCACGCCCATCACTTATGTGCATCCCAGGATATAGTGACATGTTATGCCTTTCACTGAAGTACTTGCGTGTCACTATTACGTATCTCGGCTCCAAAACATTGATTAGATGTGAAATCCCTCGTTCTCAACTATCGCGTATTCTTAGCGCGAGGTGAATCTGACATTTATTTGCAGGCGCTGGCGCGAGCTTCCGCCATGATCCTTATTTCCTCTCCCACTTTTATTTGAATTTATTTTGTTTTATTTGTATCTGCACGAGTGATTGCGACATCTTCAGGAAAGCGAAATACAGATATCCTTGAACTAAAGCACACGCATTAAGAATCGATTCGGGATTTCCCGAATCGATATTGTTTTGTTAAATTGAAAATCGATTAATATCGACGAATCGATATTTTTTACCCAGCCCTAGTATTCATAAACAATGATTTTCGAAAAGGATATTTGGAAAAAATTGATGATGAATGCAGTTTGTTTGAAAGTATGTTAAATGTTTGCAATTGAAGTTAATTTTTTTCGTTTTCAAAGTGTATTTCTTCTTTCGTGTTGTTTATTTTTTGTTTTTTTTTGTTTTATTTCGCGTTCGTTTTAATTGGCACAAAAGGAATCCCATAAACCAGAACACGTTTCTTGTCTGTGTGTGCACGATTTGAAAATAAAGCTTATTCGAATTTTTTTCTGATCAATTGCTCTTATACAATTTATTATACTCTTTTTGGTCTTAGCCAGTGCGTTATACACACATTACATTACTATATCTATTACATGTATATAGATTTATGTAAACTTTGTCACCTGTTGTACAGAAAATGTCTAATGTCAGAACTGTGCTTTTGTACAAGTATGTCTTTGATGGTGCGTTAAAAGTTCCACAGCTAGGTTATTCCTTGTCTTGATGTCTACCGTCATGCACGAAAACAGACATTTTTACAGTAGCATTTTTAAGTTATTGACCCCTGAAGTTGGCATATCTCACAATACTGTTCAATGGACCAATGGTACATTTTTTGGTGCTACATCTCGAAAACTCTTAAGGATGCGTTGAAAGTTCCACAAAGGGGTTATACCCAGTATGCTTGACTACCACCTAGCCAAAAAAAGACATTTTTACTGTAGCATTTTTAAGTTATGGAACCCCGAAGTTGCGTGAATAAGAAAAGCGGATGCTTCCCGTTTGTAAGCTGAACGGATAACGTCAATAAGAAACTGCGAATAAGAAGCTGGATTCAGCCTCGTTTAGCTGATGAACAATAAAATCAATACCAGCATCCAAATCATCATATCGACGCCGGTATATCCCCCTTGCCCTCAATATGCGATGCAGGTGCCTCTCTGATAAGCAAGGCTTCGGAGAATGTCTTTATAACTCAATCCCAGCTCAAAATGTATATCAATTAATGTTTCTCTATCCATAACAGTAGCAACGTCTAAATTAGTAAAATACCGATGCTTCATTAAATTGTGGGAACAAATGAATAAAACGTGAGCACGATTAACGTAAATCGAGGGAACGAATTAATAAAACGTTCACACGTATTAATTATTCGTGGGAACGAATTCTTAATTCATGGCCACGATATATATAACTGCCCAATAAAATTTGAGGTGGCACTCGGGGTGGGATCAGATGTCTGAGGGGACACCCCTCCGGCTCCGCCTCTGTCATAGAGTAAATTATAACTGACTGTTGTACAACTTTCCTCACGTTATCTAAGGTCGTCATTACGGTTCTCCAGTATTATCTCAATCTCCTCGAGACTGTGCAGTCGTGTGGACAACACTGGACACTCACAGACAGACGGACGCGCTGCTCATCTCACTTCTAAACTTTACTTAAATCCGAGCGCTTCTGAAATGTTGAACTTCATTTGCCGGTCGTTGATTTTTCTTCTGCTTGTTTATGGCTCGTGTGTGAGTGAACGGCTTCGACGGATCGAGCGCAGCATCAACAGGCCGTTGCGCTCACGGCTGGAGGTGAATAACGGCATGAACATGGGCTCGTGGGGGCAGACGGAGATTTGTCCTTGGGGGACTTATGCCGCTGGATTCAGTCTGAAGGTGAGAAACTACTGTTCTGAAAACTTTGAACCTCTACATGGGAATAAATGATTTTGCTTTCATAATGTCTTGGGTTTATTTTTAACTTCTTCTTCACATTGCTGTAAATATTATACATTATTTAGAACAAAAAAAGAAAGAAAGAAGGAAATTGAACACTGGATTTGACAAACGTTGGGATGCATGTATGGAGGACCAGGAGTGCTGTTTAAAAAATAAAATTCGTATCAATTTAATTATTCAAACATAAAAATGTATCCACTTTGAAATGAATAAATTATTACGCATACTTAAAATTTTATTTGTTTTCCAAATGTAGTTAAATAGAACAATAAAACAATTAAAAAACAATTATTTTACTTTTTTTAAATAAATACACAAATGTAAAACTATTTATTTTTTCCGTGTAGATTAATAAAACAACAAAATAAAAATAAATGAATTATTTTAAATGCCCATTTCAAGGCTAAATGCTTTTCTTTATCGTTTCGCAAAATTCTTTTGGTCATGACATAGTTACATCCAGACAGATGCCTGTAAATGTAATCAGATTGTAGAAACTCTTCTATAATAATAACAGTGTGAGGGATGTGATGATGTTTCAGGTGGAGCAACCTCAGGGGGTGGTTTTGTTTGGTGATGAAACAGGGCTTAATGGGATTCGTCTTCACTGCATCGACTCATCCAAGAGTTCATCTGGCACGTATGAACACTACAGCACAGTTCAGTCTGACGTTGGGAGGTAAAAGAGCTCAGACTTAAATCAAGACAGAACTTTTGTTTAAGAAGCCTAGTGTTGACAGGCCTTTTAATGTGTTAGCAGCCAAATGCATTCAGATGCTTCCACAGCAGTATTCTGTCATACTGAAAACAGCTTTTCACAGTTTGACGTTTTAACTGAATATACAGATCCTGAATGATGCAGTGAAAGTTGTTTGTGATGTGTGTCCTCAGCTGGGGTCAATGGACGAATATTACATGGTGCTCGGGTGGTTTTTTGACATCTTTTCAGCTGAGGGTTGAAGAGTTTGGGATCTGGATAGACAACACGGCATCGAACAACATCAGGTGATGAGATTTACTATGAGTTCCTCTGTGACGACGAATAATATCTCTATAGCAGAACAAGATTTTCACAATATTCCATTGCAAGCTGCAGAAAGCATCACTGCATGAGACACCGACAGGACGTAAAACTCTAGACCTAATAATGTGAATAGTATGTAAATGTGGTTTTATCATAATCTCACGTTTATACTGACAGATCAAGCAGGGTGAGCTATAAAGAAGGAAAGCGATTAGACTGTCAGGGCACATGATATGAAACTGTGATTCCACAACACTGCACACTCAATCTCCACAGATTTACCTGCAGTGGAACTGGTCAGGTGCTGGAGGGCTCAGGAACGCCCTGGGGTAACTGGGGCGATGTGAGCAACAAGTGTGAAGGAAAAGGAATCTGTGGCATTCAGACAAACGTGGATGTGCCGCAAGGGATGTTTGATGACACGGCGGTCAATGATGTGTGCATGTACTGCTGCGATTAGAACCTGTGATCTGACAAACCAGCAGAGAAATAACTTGCCATCCCTAAATTGAGCTCGAACCCCTTTTAGAAATAATCAATGTGTAAATTTGTATTATGTGACTTGAGATGTATTACTAACACACAGCTTGAAACATAAAATAAATGAATTTCAACCTTTCATCTTATAGTTTCAGAAACATACACTCTTAAAAAAGCCATTTCAAAAGGTTCTGTGATGCCATAGAACAACCTTTTGGTTCCTTAAAGAATCTTTAACATCCAAAGAACCTTTCTGTTTCAAAAAGAGACTGAATGCTTCTTTGTGGAACCAAAAATGTCCTTCTGTGGCATCACTGTGAACAACCTTTATTCGTTGTGCCAACAGCAACATGAATGTTTACATTGTCATTAGCTTGTACTATTAAATGTTGGTTGAATTGCCCCGGGCAGTTTTCAATTTAAGTAGGCTATCCAATATGGAAATAAATGTTGCGAGCGTTTTTGATAGAGGGTCAATAATACAAAGAAAATATAAAGGGGCGAGATGCAAACCCCCCTTAAAGACACCTCCCTCAAAGATGAGATTATTATGTTAAGTGAATGCTCTCCACACATAGTTTACTCATAGAATGTTGCTTCAAAAGCCGCAAAATACCAAACTACTCAGTGTGAAATATCTGCTTTTGCTGTAAACATATGGAGCCGGATTATAAAATGCTCATTTACACGAAAAGTCGTCTCGCGGACTTTCACATCTGAACTCTTCATATGTTTCGAAACATTTACAGTTCACTAGCAGAAGTACCACAGCGTTGTGCTCTTTGGTGTATGTTCGTGTTTACAGTATAAATCTTGATGCCATGATGAAAAGTAAACATGATGAGTAAATATAAAAGCTGTGTATTGATCAGACTGAATTTCGATCAGATTTTGTTGGGGTCAATGTCTCATATAGAAACACACAGACTCAGCAGCAAACAACATCAGGTGAGATGAGATCAAGTTTACTCTTCTAAAACAGAACAAGATGATGATGGTGTTGTGTGTATATACAGTGATGTATTAAGTCATAACTGAATTAGCAGGAGTTCATCATCACTAATAGGTTAAATGGACAGTTAAGTTAGTCATTCTCAACATGAACCTAATGCGGCTTATAAAGATTGAACTGCTTGAACTTTTTCCAAAGATTTACCTGCAGTGAAACTGAACGGTGCTGAAGGGCTCAGGGATGCCATGGTGTGACTGGGACGGCTGGAGCGACACGTGTGATGGAAAGGAATCTGTGGGATTGAGACTAAGGTGGAGCTGCCGCAGGTGAGAGGAGATGACACGGCCATCAATGATGTGCGCATGTACTGCTGCCATTAAAAACCTGTGACCCTCAGAGAAACCAGCAGACCATCACTAAATAAAGCTTCAAGGACTTTTAGGCAGAATTAATACCCTATTTAAAAAAAATGTAAAAGTCTAATTTCCTAAAAACAGCAACAGCATTTCAAATAAAAATTGCAAATAATGTAATTGTGTCAAACTGTTAGATGACTTGATGTCACTCCTGAGGTTTGATTGTAATTCAACAAACACTGGACTGAAATGACCACAATACATCTAGATATGATGATGTGAAATGAACATTTAGAACATTTTTCTGCGGCTGTAGAGATCAATGCATCAGACTCCGCCCACAGAAGTGACATCACTAACACATGAACACTGAACATGCACTTCCTGTTTACACAATTACAAACAGAGGAATCACACAGAATGATTGTTTGGCCTTAAGAACAGCCACAACTGAAATGAATTTGTGACTCAACACGCAAACAAAATTAATGATTCTTTCAATTCTAAATGTAAATAAAAAACTGACTGTGATGAAATCCTGAAGATTCTTTTAATATACGATGGGACATCGATTTTGGATGAACATCATTTTATTCCTGGTTATGTTGCATTTTATGGTTTCATATTCCATAGGTAGAATATTTCTGTCCAGGATGAAACATGAAGTGAAATATATTTGAGAAATAGAAACACTAATGAAGACAAAAAGCACTTTTTTAACAGACCTAATTGAAAGCAGCTGTGCATCCATTTGTTCTTTTAAATGTAACGTTTTTCCATCAGAAAACATGATCATCTTTTCATCAACATTAATATTCAACTGATCAGAGTAAGATCTCCGAAATGTTCTTGGTTTTTAGATTCCTCTGAATCTACTGGTCACCTGACTGTTTGCTGTGTGATGATTGGCTGGATTATAGTGTTCTGAGATCAGGGCTTCTGAGCCAGTAGCGTGTTGACTTTAATCTTGCCGTCCATAGATGCGGTGAGACACGTGCCGCAGTCCATCGCCGTGCACCAGTCCACCGTCACAACCGGCGCTTTATGACCCCCAAGAGACAAAACACTTTCCAGACCAACATCTGATTGACTCAACTGAACACAACACACAGATCATCATTCAGAACACATCACATACTGATGATACAGATAAAGGAAAGATGATCAGCTCAAATATCACGTCATCACTGAATGACAGGTGTGATGGTTTGATAAATGTGTGTTTACCCGGTAGATGATTCCTCCAGTGCTCGAGCAGATGAGAACATGCTGCCCTTCAGAATCAAAAGCGAAGAGTCGCCCGCGCGGCACTTGAACCTGTTTATAACCGCTGTAACCCGACAGCACGAACGGCCCCACTGCATCCTGGGATAGCGAATACTCCGACTGTTTCACTCCACAGCGGTGAATGTTCCACTGAACAAACTGTCAACAAAAACACAACATGACCTGTGAGAATGAATGACTTTTATCTGAGCTGTCAAAATAACAGCAATAACTGAAGCAAAGAATCAAATCCTTTTTACTTTTCTATAAACCATTAGTCACAGCCATGCACTGAGACAAGACTTTAAACGTGGACCAATCAGAATCACCTTGAGGCGGGACAAAATGCTTTTCCTGCTTCCGATTGGTCCGCGTCATTGATCAAGTAACGATACAGATACTGTCACATTTCATAAACATTAAAAGAATAAAAGAAGAACGAGAGCTGCCGTCACCTTTCCATCCTCTCCAATGCTGAAGACGGTGTTCTCATCAGAGCTGAACTCAACGCTGTAAACTTCTCCGTCGTGTGCGTTCCAGCTCAGCGCGCTCTCGTAACGCTGCATGTCTGCAGAGGGACGCAAGAAAACATGAAGACGTGCAGCAGACACACCACAGGACCACCTGATGAACGTCAGCTTTCTCACCGAAGAGTCGTATCATCCCGTCGGCCGCTCCGGTGACCAGCAGGTTTCCGTTGTGATTGAAGGCAGTGCAGTTGATGGCCACCGGACACGGTTCCAACGCAAACTGCAGCTAACGCACACACAACACAAACAACAACGTTCTGAACACATGACCTGGAGACTTGCGACAGAAATGCTGTATTTGATGACATCACAGAATTTAAAACTTTTGGTAGAGATGCACCGATAGGATTTTGTTGGGTCGATACCGATTTTAACAAACAACTATTGGCTGATTCCAATACCGATACGGGTCAATTGCCTATAGTACAATATGATATTATATTAGCTTGATTTTTCTGCATTCAATTTATTTTACTGAATATGAATTGGATCAATTTAACATTTTAAGAGACACTAGTGTAAATGTGCCTAAATGTAAATGTAAGCTAAGGTAAAAATACAATAAGACAACATGACAATCTTCAAAGGTTATTTTTGCTATCCAATATTTCTTTTATTAGAAACATTAACTCAAATTTGACTTCTTTAATATTTCTTTAATATATTTAAATAAAGTCTGTGCTGTTTATTTTTACAGTAATTATTTGCTCAGAGAAAATCATTTGATATTCAGACATCCAACTCATTGCCTCCATACAGTTAGTTAACAAACTAGTGACCAATGAAATCCGTTTGATTTTTTCCTTAATTCCATTTTTCAGATCTTATTTTTCTGGACTCTGTGTTTTTTTTGGGGTGTACAACTATGATAATTCAAAACAGTATCTTAGATCTGTATTTTTTTCTTTTGCCGTTTTAAGTTGTAATTTTTTAATAGCAGGCTTGTTATGAACTGGACTTTAATTTTGACGGCTCGCCCCAATGTTTGACAGCAGCTTTACTATGAAACGGTCAAATGCGCCTGAGGTAACTTAAACTCTTGATTCATTTTATGTGTTTGCGTCCACCAGATGCTAAAAGTCCACTACAGTATGTTACATAAAACCACACCACTCATTCACACACAGACTGCATATTTAAACAGCAGCTGAGTAATTATTAACGCTATTAATAGCAATATTAGAATTTCATAAGCTGTTCAGCGCTACTTTCTGGCGTGTTTGCTACTTTCCATCCGTGTTTCCCGCTTCACGGAAATCAAAGAGACCCAATAAACCATCAGTATCGGCCTTTATCATCCTACTGCCGATATTCCGAAGGTGTTAAATTAATCCAATATCATCGTCCGCATCCCTAATTTTTAGGTGAACTATACCTAACCTACACCTGAGTGTTGCCATAGAAACGAATCGCACATGAGCTGGACGTGAATGAATGTGTTGGTGGTCTTACCTGCTGTTTGACCGTCTTTGTGTCCCACAGCAGCAGTTGACCTGAAACAGAGGCGGAGCTTCGCGTGTCACTCTCAGTCACAGTTATGTTATAGTCCACAAACACATCTATGTCTTCTAACATGCTTTCACACACGCACACACACACACACACACACACACACACACACATGCACACAACACACACAAACAAACACACTCTCACACACACATAAACACACTCTCACACACACATAAACAAACACACACAAACACAACACACACAAATATGATATTAAAGTGAGGTGATGTCAGTGATGTGATGCTGTTATGTGAGGAGGTCTGTGTGATTGATTAGTGTTTGTGTGCCTCACACTTACACATAAACACTCTTATTGTCTAAAACTCTCATAGATTGCAAGAACATGTTTTAGTTCATTTAATTCTCCTTTTTATGTTTTTAATTTTTGTTTTATTAGTATAGATGTTTATAGAGTCCAAAGAGTTTAGCAGATGAACATTTCACTGCAGCGTTTAATATAACCGATCATGTGACAAATAAAAATGTAGAGCAAATCCGTTTGGTTTGAGACGAGTGTTATGAACCTAAAACTCAAAACATATTTTTTGAAGTAATGAAATCATTAAGTTGTTTTCCAAACCATCATGATATATACAATAGTTTTACATGTTTATTGCACTAGTTTTCAGCCTGAAGCCAAACGTGAGCTTAATTCAATAAACAAATGTCATTGTGTTCATTGGGTCAGAGTGATTTCATTACGATGCTAAAACCATTACACACGACAAAGATGTTAACTTAATAACTGAGCCTTTTGTGTCTTAACCTCCTTTAAGCTTCTTGTTTTAACAGACGGATCAACAGACGTTAGGTTTTACCTGATGCAGATGAACTGTATAGAGTGAATATCAATAATGTATGTCTCCATAAACAATACAGGGTTTAAAATGACTCAAAAGCAATGAAAAGAAAAAATCATTTAAATGCATATAAACATGATTCACAATACACCATGAATGCACACAAACAGTACAGACGGAAAACAGCTCATCACATCTTTCTGTACACACAGAAATTGGACTCTTGACAAAATGATGTGGGGTGTTTTAAACAAGAAATGCTGCGTTCATTTAACAGACTGTCATTTGTAACTGCAGTTGCGGCATTACGCCACAGTGGAGGCGCTGTTTCGTTATCAGAACACCGAGGCGCTAAAAAGAGTTGCAGAACAAGAGTTTCGCGGCTGTTTGTTTTGCATCCAAGTACGTTTCATTTCTTTAATTTTTTTAATTAACATGACGTCCATCATTGTAATATCTTCAGCTGCGCATTTGCATCGTTGAATCAGCGTCTTCTGTACACAGCGAGTTCACCACGATGAGTTTAGAACGACTCGCACACGAATGACTCATATGAACCGATTCATTTAAACTATTCAGTCACCATAGCGAATATAAGAGATGACTGAATCATTTAAAGTGAACCACAGAGAATGCAAGATGTGAATGAGCTTTGAACATTAAGTGAGACTGCTTAATTCAGTTGGCTCGGTTGTGGGGTGAAAAGTTAGTTGAAGTGATAAAAAAGCTTTATTTGATTTAAAAAAATTCTGTTTGGTTGAATAAAAGTAATGTTTTATATAATTGAATAATTGTCATTTTCATCTAATTTTATTAGAACTTTTAATATGTCACAGTCACTTTGCTTAAGCCACTTAAAGGTACAGTAGTTATTATGAGCCAGGAAAAGCCCTGACACATCTGAGGTTTACATACTTTACCTCTTACAGAATCTGCAGAACATTAACTATTAAAAATATAAGGAATTAAACAAGTTATGTTTCGCTTTTAAAGGTGTTTTATGTCACTGAACTCTGCGTAACTCAATGTAATCTGTCTATCATATATGTGAGAGATTTGTGAGGATGAGAAACGACCGCTGCTGACGGATGAATGAATGACATCACACTGACATCACAGTCATAGACAGAAAGAGATGATAAAGATGATGATGTTCTTCACACTTTTCTAAGAATGAGATGAAGGGAGCTGCAGAAACCACAGACATCTCTACATCCATTACACGGCTCATAATCTTCATACTAAACTTTCTTCTGTAAAGTGACCTTCTCTTTGACCTCTAGTATTACATCATAATGTTAGTAATATTCATGTCATTGTCTATTAAACCGAAGGTTGATGTGTCAATGTGAGCGGCTGTGTGTTACCGTTGTGATATCTGAATAAGATGAAGTTATAGTCAAATGAAACGGCAAACTTTGATTTAAAGAGCGCAGTGATGCTCAGAGATGAATGGTGTGCGGGGAGTGAGCAATAATTGACGTGTGTCCTTTGTCTTTTCATTCTTGTGTTTATTAAAGACTGGGCACATAAAACACATCTCACCGTGGTTTGTCAGCTCTTCCACAATTTCCAAAACATTCCCCTACATTAAGAATATAGCATCACACGTGCAGTCAAACGGCATACAAGTAAACAAATAAACTCCAGGAACTAAATCTCCAGTTATTAACACTGCCACCTAACGGTGAACAATAGAATTACACATATGGCTGCTACAAAGTTTATCATCATCACATAGTTCAGGTTAAACTATCATGTGTTTGATTGTGACAAACTGACTAACTCTTAAATGTCTTCAGACAGTTGCTTTAGCTATTTGTGTGTCTGAAATGTGTTGACAATTGTTGATTTCAGGTGTTGTGTGTTGTAGGTTTAGCTCCAGCAGCACTATGACTGATGGAGATTATGATTATCTGATCAAACTCCTGGCGCTGGGAGACTCTGGAGTGGGAAAGACCACCTTCCTCTACCGCTACACCGACAACAAATTCAACCCCAAATTCATCACCACTGTCGGCATCGACTTCAGAGAAAAGAGAGTGGTGAGTACACACCTGACGCCTTTGTTGTGTTTGTGTGATGTCAGAGAAAAGAGAGTGGTGAGTACACACCTGACGCTTGTGTTGTGTTTGTGTGTGTGATGTCAGAGAAAAGAGAGTGGTGAGTACACACCTGATGCTTGTGTTGTGTGTGTGATGTCAGAGAAAAGAGAGTGGTGAGTACACACCTGACGCTTGTGTTGTGTGTGTGATGTCAGAGAAAAGAGAGTGGTGAGTACACACCTGATGCTTGTGTTGTGTGTGTGTTTGTGTTGTGTCTGTGATGTCAGAGAAAAGAGAGTGGTGAGTACACACCTGATGCTTGTGTTGTGTGTGTGTTTGTGTTGTGTCTGTGATGTCAGAGAAAAGAGAGTGGTGAGTACACACCTGATGCTTGTGTTGTGTGTGTGTTTGTGTTGTGTCTGTGATGTCAGAGAAAAGAGAGTGGTGAGTACAGACCTGACGCTTGTGTTGTGTGTGTGTTTGTTTATGTGATGTCAGAGAAAAGAGAGTGGTGAGTACACACCTGACGCTTGTGTTGTGTGTGTGTTTGTTTGTGTGATGTCAGAGAAAAGAGAGTGGTGAGTACACACCTGACGCTTGTGTTGTGTGTGTGTTTGTTTGTGTGATGTCAGAGAAAAGAGAGTGGTGAGTACACACCTGACGCTTGTGTTGTGTGTTTGTTTGTGTGATGTCAGAGAAAAGAGAGTGGTGAGTACACACCTGACGCTTGTGTTGTGTGTTTGTTTGTGTGATGTCAGAGAAAAGAGAGTGGTGAGTACACACCTGACGCTTGTGTTGTGTGTGTGTTTGTTTGAGTGATGTCAGAGAAAAGAGAGTGGTGAGTTCTGAGACAGACACCCGCTGTTAGTCTAGCTGTAAGAAAGCAACATTTTGTTAGATGGTGTGAGGTGTCATATAGACAGGACATGACACGGGACAGCAGAACAAAAACTTTTCAAGTTTAAACCGCTCTTAGAAGAACCATCACACGCATAAAACAATTTAAACTCTCTCTAATATACAATGCACACACATCAGACTGTTTTCACACCGTGTTTTACTTGTTAAAAGATCTAGTGTGAATGGGAGGGAGGGGTGCTCAGGTAACGAGGGAACAAAGAAACTCACAACATTAGCCCGTAGTTCATTTCCATTTGAACATCTGACTGCATGCATCACACTTTAAGACAGTTATGTTCTTTTCAAAAAGCTGACTATTTTAAACTCTAACAGAAAAAAAAACCTCCTTTGATCACCATGTCAGAGAAAACACACAATTATAAACTTAGTTTTGGCCATGTTTTGATAAGAAAGACAGACCCATAGTATCCTACTGTGTTATGAGCCAGGGTACATTGCCAAACTGGTAGGGGTTAGAAACATAGTAGATAAGCCCCAGAAAACAGAAAAACCAATCATCTGATTAGTAGGCTTTCCTGTAGCTCAGTGGTAAGAGCATTGCGTTAACAACGCAAGGTTGTGGGTTCGATCCCAGGGGATTGCAAATACCTATGTAAAATGTATAGGAAAAAGCAATGTAAGTCGCTTTGGATAAAAGCGTCTGCCAAATGTCTAAATGTCAAATGATTAACAAGTCATAAAAACACACAATTATAAACTTTCTTTGGGACATCTTGATAAGGAAAAAACATTCCTAGGCTTCATGCTGTTCTGAGACGGACACCCGCTGTTAGTCTAGCTGTAAGAAAGCAACATTTGTCAGAGGGTGTAGGTGTCATATAGACAGGCAGCAGAACAAAAACTTTTTATAAAGATTTTAAACCGGTCTTAGAAGAACCATCACACGCATTAACATTTCATTTATCTCTCTCTCTAATATACAATTCACTCACATCAGATAGACTTCACACAGGTGTTGGGAGACATGTCTGAAAGTATTGTCTTGTTCTGGGGGTGGGAGGTCTGTGTGTGTGTGTGAATGGGAGGGAGGGGTGCTCAGGTAACGAGGGAACAAAGAAACTCACAACATTAGCCCGTAGTTCATTTCCATTTGAACATCTGACTGCATGCATCACACTTTAAGACAGGCAAGTTATTTTTAAACTTAAAACCTGACTTCAAAATATTTAATCTTATTTCAGTTAAACACTATTTATCTATCATCATGCTTCTTAATTCTTTAACTCATTTTGTGTCATTTCATTCATAGAGATTATGGTCAAGGACCATTCATTCTGAAAAAAAAAAAATGTTTTAAAAAAGTTATTTTTAAGCTTAAAAACACAACCTGACTATTTTATCTTATTTAATTTTGTATCTATTTTATTAAAGATCAGCGCTTCTTGTTTCTTTAACTTTTTATTGCCCTCATTCACAGGAGGTCATTGACCAAACATTGACCAAACCAATTCCTTATCTCTTCCGCTGTGAAGGGGGTGTAAGACAACGAGGTCTGGACATTACAAACATCTTTTATGATCAACAACAAAGGGTCATAAATGTACACATAAAATACAGCAGGGGGCATAAAATAGGGTAATAAATCACTTTTTTTGACACACGGTGTATCATATCTTCTTCTAATATATATTTTTTTTCAATTTTAATTTCAATTCCATTAGGACTTTACCTCAAAATCAACTGAAGCATAAGTTACTAGATTTGTTACATGGCTGGCCTACTATGGAGTAACTTAGCGTGTTTAAATATCATAAAGGGCTAAAAAAATACAGCTATTTCCAATTGAGGTAATCTTTTGAGTATCACGACCAGATAAATATCTTAAGAATTTCAAAGTTAGTTTTACAAGATGTCAATCATCATTAAACTGCCCAATAAAATTTGAGGGTGCACTCGGGGTGGGATCAGATGTCTGAGGGGACACCCCTCCGGCTCCGCCTCTGTTAGGGAGTAAATTATAACTGACTGTTGTACAACTTTCCTCACGTTATCTAAGGTCGTCATTACGGTTCTCCAGTATTATCTCAATCTCCTCGAGACTGTGCAGTCGTGTGGACAACACTGGACACTCACAGACAGACGGACGCGCTGCTCATCTCACTTCTAAACTTTACTTAAATCCGAGCGCTTCTGAAATGTTGAACTTCATTTGCCGGTCGTTGATTTTTCTTCTGCTTGTTTATGGCTCGTGTGTGAGTGAACGGCTTCGACGGATCGAGCGCAGCATCAACAGGCCGTACCGCTCTCAGCTGCAGGTGAATAACGGCATGGCCTGGGGCTCGTGGGGGCAGAAGGAGATGTGTCCTTGGGGGACTTATGCCGCAGGATTCAGTCTGAAGGTGAGACATCACTGTTCTGAAAACTTTGAACCTCTATATGGCAATAAATGATTTTGCTTTCATAATGTCTTATTTTTAACTTCTTCTTCACATTGCTGTAATTATTATATATTATTTACAACAAAACAAGAAAGAAAGAAGGAAATTGAACACTGGATTTGACAAACGTTGGGATGCATGTATGGAGGACCAGGAGTGCTGTTTAAAAAATAACATTCGTATCAATTTAATTATTCAAACATAAAAATGTATCCACTTTGAAATGAATAAATTATTACGCATACTTAAAATTGTTTATTTAATTTGTTTTCCAAATGTAGTTAAATAGAACAATAAAACAATTAAAAAACAATTATTTTACTTTTTTTAAATAAATACACAAATGTAAAACTATTTATATTTTCCGTGTAGATTAATAAAACAACAAAATAAAAAAAAATGAATTATTTTAAATGCCCATTTCAAGGCTAAATGCTTTTCTTTATCGGTTCGCCAAATCCTTTTGGTCATAATATAGTTACATCCAGACAGAAGCCTGTAAATGTAATCAGATTGTAGAATACTCTTCTATAATAATAACAGTGTGAGGGATGTGATGATGTTTTAGGTGGAGCACCCTCTGGGGGATGGGGATGACACGGCGCTTAATGGGATTCGTCTTCACTGCATCGACTCATCCAAGAGTTCATCTGGCACGTATGAACACTACAGCACAGTACAGTCTGACGTTGGGAGGTAAAAGAGCTCAGACTTAAATCAAGACAGAACTTTTGTTTAAGAAGCCTAGTGTTGACAGGCCTTTTAATGTGTTAGCAGCCAAATGCATCAGATGCTTCCACAGCATTATTCTGTGATACTGAAAACAACTTTTCACAGTTTGACGTTTTAACTGAATATACAGATCCTGAATGATGCCGTGAAAGTTGTTTGTGATGTGTGTCCTCAGCTGGGGTCAATGGACGGATATTACATGGTGCTCGGGTGGTTTTTTGACATCTTTTCAGCTGAGGGTTGAACCCTATCAAGGGGACGGGGACGACACCGCAGCGAACAACATCAAGTGAGATGAGATTTACTATAACTTCCTCTGTGACGACGACTAATATCTCTATAGCAGAACAAGATTTTCACAATATTCCATTACAAGCTGCAGAAAGCATCACTGCATGAGACACCGACATGGCGATTTACTCTAGAACTAATAATGTGAATAGTATGTAAATGTTGTTGTATCATAATCTCATGTTTATACTGACAGATCAAGCAGGTTGAGCTTTAAAGAAGGAAAGCGATTAGACTGTCAGGGCACATGAGATGAAACCCACTGTGATTCCAACAACACTGCACACTCAATCTCCACAGGTTTCCCTGCATTGCAACTAGTCAGGTGCTGGAGGGCTCAGGAACACCCTGGGGTAACTGGGGCGATTTGAGCAACTGGTGTAGAGGAAAAGGAATCTGTGGGATAAAGACAAAGGTGGAGCTGCCGCAGGGGAGTGGAGATGACACGGCCCTCAATGATGTCCACATGTACTGCTGCAATTAGAACCTGTGATCTGACAAACCAGCAGACCATCACTAAATAAAGCTTCAAGGACTTTTAGGCAGAATTAATACTCTATTAAAAAAAAATTAAAAAGTCTTATTTCCTAAAAACAGCAACAGCATTTCAAATAAAAATTGCAAACAATGTAATTTTGTCAAGCTGTTAGATGACTTGATGTCACTCCTGAGGTTAGATTGTAATTCAACAAACACTGGACCGAAATGACCACAATACATCTAGATATGATGATGTGAAATGAACATTAAGAACATTTTTCTGCGGCTGTAGAGATCAGTGCATCAGACTCCGCCCACAGAAGTGACATCACTAACACATGAACACTGAACATGCACTTCCTGTTTACACAATTACAAACAGAGGAATCACACAGAATGATTGTTTGGCCTTAAGAACAGCCACAACTGAAATGAATTTGTGACTCAACACGCAAACAAAATTAATGATTCTTTCAATTCTAAATGTAAATAAAAAACTGACTGTGATGAAATCCTGAAGATTCTTTTAATATATGATGGGACATCGATTTTGGATGAACATCATTTTATTCCTGGTTATGTTGCATTTTATGGTTTCATATTCCATAGGTAGAATATTTCTGTCCAGGATGAAACATGAAGTGAAATATATTTGAGAAATAGAAACACTAATGAAGACAAAAAGCACTTTTTTAACAGACCTAATTGAAAGCAGCTGTGCATCCATTTGTTCTTTTAAATGTAACGTTTCTCCATCAGAAAACATGATCATCTTTTCATCAACATTAATATTCAACTGATCAGAGTAAGATCTCCGAAATGTTCTTGTTTTTTTAGATTCCTCTGAATCTACTGGTCACCTGACTGTTTGCTGTGTGATGATTGGCTGGATTATAGTGTTCTGAGATCAGGGCTTCTGAGCCAGTAGCGTGTTGACTTTAATCTTGCCGTCCATAGATGCGGTGAGACACGTGCCGCAGTCCATCGCCGTGCACCAGTCCACCGTCACAACCGGCGCTTTATGACCCCCAAGAGACAAAACACTTTCCAGACCAACATCTGATTGACTCAACTGAACACAACACACAGATCATCATTCAGAACACATCACATACTGATGATACAGATAAAGGAAAGATGATCAGCTCAAAGATCAAGTCATCACTGAATGACAGGTGTGATGGTTTGATAAATGTGTGTTTACCCGGTAGATGATTCCTCCAGTGCTCGAGCAGATGAGAACATGCTGCCCTTCAGAATCAAAAGCGAAGAGTCGCCCGCGCGGCACTTGAACCTGTTTATAACCGCTGTAACCCGACAGCACGAACGGCCCCACTGCATCCTGGGATAGCGAATACTCCGACTGTTTCACTCCACAGCGGTGAATGTTCCACTGAACAAACTGTCAACAAAAACACAACATGACCTGTGAGAATGAATGACTTTTATCTGAGCTGTCAAAATAACAGCAATAACTGAAGCAAAGAATCAAATCCTTTTTACTTTTCTATAAACCATTAGTCACAGCCATGCACTGAGACAAGACTTTAAACGTGGACCAATCAGAATCACCTTGAGGCGGGACAAAATGCTTTTCCTGCTTCCGATTGGTCCGCGTCATTGATCAAGTAACGATACAGATACTGTCACATTTCATAAACATTAAAAGAATAAAAGAAGAACGAGAGCTGCCGTCACCTTTCCATCCTCTCCAATGCTGAAGACGGTGTTCTCATCAGAGCTGAACTCAACGCTGTAAACTTCTCCGTCGTGTGCGTTCCAGCTCAGCGCGCTCTCGTAACGCTGCATGTCTGCAGAGGGACGCAAGAAAACATGAAGACGTGCAGCAGACACACCACAGGACCACCTGATGAACGTCAGCTTTCTCACCGAAGAGTCGTATCATCCCGTCGGCCGCTCCGGTGACCAGCAGGTTTCCGTTGTGATTGAAGGCAGTGCAGTTGATGGCCACCGGACACGGTTCCAACGCAAACTGCAGCTAACGCACACACAACACAAACAACAACGTTCTGAACACATGACCTGGAGACTTGCGACAGAAATGCTGTATTTGATGACATCACAGAATTTAAAACTTTTGGTAGAGATGCACCGATAGGATTTTGTTGGGTCGATACCGATTTTAACAAACAACTATTGGCTGATTCCAATACCGATACGGGTCAATTGCATACAGTACAATACATTTACATTTATGCATTTGGCATACGCTTTTATCCAAAGCGACTTACATTACTTTATCCTTTACATTTTATATAGGTATTTGCAATCCCCTGGGATCGAACCCACAACCTTGCATTGTTAACGCAATGCTCTTACCACTGAACTACAGGAAAGCTCAACAATACGATGTTAGCTTGATTTTTCTGCATTCAATTTATTTGACTGAACATGAATTGCATCAATTTAACATTTTTAGAGACACTAGTGTAAATGTGCCTAAATGTAAATGCAAGCCAAGGTAAAAATACAATAACATAACATGACAATCTTCAAAGGTTATTTTTGATATCCAATATTTATTTTAATAGAAACATTATTTCAAATTTGACTTAAAATGGATGATTTCTTTAATATATTTAAGTTCTTGCCGTTGCTTTTTACAGTAATTATTTGCTCAGAGAAAAACATTGGATATTCAGACATCCAACTCATTGCCTCCATACAGTTAGTTAATAAACTAGGGACCTATGAAATCCGTTAGATTTTGGACGTGAATGAATGTGTTGGTGGTCTTACCTGCTGTTTGACCGTCTTTGTGTCCCACAGCAGCAGTTGACCTGAAACAGAGGCGGAGCTTCGCATGTCACTCTCAGTCACGGCGGTGGGATGAGACGGAGCGGCGGCGGAACACACGAATGATGTTCCATTGGGACTGCAGGCCAATGACAGGATCCTGTACACACAAACACTCTTAAGTACAGCACACTGAAAACTAAAGCTTAAGAGCAATGCATCATGGGATGTGGTTTCTCTGGCATTGTCACAAACTGTCCTGAATGTATAACATGTTTTTATATCGACTGATTGGTTTGATGAGAGCCCTGGTGCATTGTGGGTGATCTCAGAGAACTAACCGCGGGTGGGCGTCGTCCACAGACATCTCATACAGGCTCTTCTTAGCATCCGTGTCATAGAGTCTCACCGTGCCGACGCCGCTGCCTAGCAACAGCTGTAGGAGTACAATCACAACATCAAGCAATGAAACAATGTGTGTGTGCAGATGAAGGTCAAGAGATGATGATGATGATGATGATTCACCAGTCTGTCCGGTTTAGCAGCCCACTCCAGAGACAGCAGTGGAGATTTAGACATGATGGTGGCTTTGGTTTGCATGATGGGATTGAAGGCCCAAACCTTCACCACGCCGTCTACATCCAAACTGGCCACACGCCTGCCCGAGCAGTCCACCCTGAACACACACACACACATGAGACTGAGAACGCTCATCAACACACATGACATGTTTCTAGAGGCCCTCACGGTCACCTGCAGTGCATTATGGATGAGTGATGTTCTCCGTACTCCTCCTGACTCAGTTTAATGAAGGGCTGCTCCGCCCCTACTCCGGCCACCTCACATCCTTGCATCTGATTGGCGGAGTCTGTCTGATCAGTGAGAGCTTCGGTCTGAGCGTCTGGATCTGAACCGTCGGCTCTCTTCTCTGAGCTCTGTGGAGACAACGACACAACAGCAAGTTAGAGAAGAAGAAGAGTGAAGCAACAATGTGAAAAAAACCTGAGAGAGAGAGAAACACAAAGACAAAACAAAGAGAAAGACAGACAGAGAGAGAGAGAGACATAGACAAAAAAAGACAAAGACAAAGAGAGAAAGTGAGAGAGAGAGAGAGAGAGAGAGAGAGACATAAAGACAAAACAAAGAGAGTGAGAGAGAGAGAGAGAGAGAGAGAGAGACACAAAGAAAACACAAAGAGAGATTGAGAGACATAGACAAAAAAAGAGAAAGACAAAGAGAGAGAGAGAGAGAGAGACACGAAGACAAAACAAAGAGAGTGAGAGAGAGACATAGACAAAAAAAGAGAAAGACAAAGAGAGAGAGAGAGAGAGAGAGAGTGAGAGTGAGAGTGAGAGGAGAGAGAGAGAGGAGAGAGAGAGAGAGTGAGAGAGATATTTAATCTTGTGCTTTGGCAATGTAAATTTTCTTTTATCATGCCAATAAAGCTCCTTTGAATCTTGAGTCTTGAGAGAGAGAGAGAGAGAGAGAGAGAGAGAGAGAGAGAGAGAGAGAGAGAGAGAGAGAGAGAGAGAGAGAGAGAGAGAGAGAGAGAGAATCAAGAATCAAGAACAAACTAACCTACACAACAAACTAGGCACTCTGGAGTCAACAATTAAAGATCACCAAAACCCTTTAGACTATCCAATTACACTCGCTGAGCTAGGCCAGAATATACCAAAACTTAAATCCCAAAAAGCAAGTGGTATCGACGGTATCCTAAACGAGATGATTAAATACGCAGACCAAAAACTTACACTCGCCATCCTCAAACTGTTTAATATCATCTTAAGTACAGGTATATTTCCCACCATCTGGAACAAAGGTCTCATAACTCCAATCCATAAAAGTGGAGACAAATTCGACCCTAATAATTACCGCGGAATATGTGTAAACAGCAACCTAGGTAAACTCCTCTGTAACATTCTTAACAGCAGACTTCTCCAATATCTAAACAACCAAAACATCCTGAGAAAATGCCAAATTGGTTTCCAACCCAAATACCGCACATCCGATCATATATACACTCTTCATACCTTAATTGACAAAGAAACAAACCAAAAGAAAAGAAAGCTCTACTCATGCTTTGTTGACTTCAAAAAAGCTTTTGACTCAATCTGGCATGAGGGACTTTTTCTTCAGTTGATTCAATGTGGCAACGGAGGAAAAACCTACGACATCATCAAATCAATGTACACCAATAACACATTTGCAGTTAAAATTGGCAACAAGCACACAGACTTTCTCTCCCAGAGCCGTGGAGTGAGACAGGGCTGTAGTCTAAGTCCTACACTATTTAACATTTACATGAATGAATTAGCTGGAGCTCTAGAACAGTCACCAGCACCTGGTCCGACCTTATAAGACACCGAAGTGAAACGCCTCCTGTTTGCAGACGATCTGGTGCTGCTGTCACCCACAAAAGAGGGTCTACAGCAACATCTGGACACCCTGCACACTTTCTGCCAAACCTGGGCCCTATCGGTTAACCTTAAAAAGACTCGAGTCATGATATTCCAAAAAAAGCCCAGCAGCCAAAACCAACATAACCGTTTCAAACTAAACAACGTGCCCCTAGAACACACCAAGAACTACACATATCTTGGTATAAACATAAGTAACACCGGAAACTTAAACAAGACTGTAAATGACCTGAGAGACAAGGCACGAAGAGCCTTTTACGCAATCAAAAAGAATATCAAAACTGACATCCCAACCGTAATCTGGCTGAAAATAATACAATCAATTATAGAACCGATGGCGCTGTATGGAAGTGAGGTTTGGGGTCCTCTCGCCAACCAAGAGTTCAGCAGATGGGACAAACACCCAATAGAGATTCTGCAAACAGAAATGTGTAAAAACATTCTACGGGTACAGAGAAAAACTCCAAACAACGCCTGCAGAGCAGAATTAGGACTGTATCCTCTAATCATTAAAATACAAAAAAGAGCTTTAAAATTCTACACGCACCTTAAGAACAGCGACACAGACACACTCCATCACAAAGCCTTAAGACATCAAGAGCTGAGCCCAGAGAGAAACCCCTTCATCCAACTGATCTCACAACTAACTCTACAACCCCAAACATGCCCAAGCCGACCCCAAACCCCAGCCAGACTAAACCAAATGATCAAAAGACAAAAAGAGAAATATCTCAAACACTGGACAGAAGCAACAGCTCAGCAAAGTAAACTGGAATGCTATGTGTCACTAAAGAGAGAATATAAAGTGTCAGAATACCTCACAAGCGTATCAGATCCTAAACTAAGAAAAGTGTTGAGCATGTACAGACTCAGTGATCAGCAGCTCACTGTAGAGACGGGCAGACACAGACACACATGGACACCGAGAGAAGAGCGACTGTGTCCACACTGCACACACAATCAAGTGGAAACAGAGCTGCACTTTCTCCTCTCCTGTCCCAACTACACACACATCAGAGAAACATTCTTCCCCCAGTTTACAAACTTACACAAAGACTTTGACCAGTTTCAACAAAAGCACAAGATCTCATACATACTGGGAGAAAACTCAAGAAGCTCAAACCTGCTCAAGATATGTCAAGTCCTGCCACGAGCAAAGAACAAGCAGCACAACACAAAACAACACTGACAGAACAACACACACAAACTGACACTATCACCCTCATTGAGAACTTTAATTAAAACTCTTTTTCTGTTTATATTGAGATGTTTATATATATATTTTTACTTATAGTCTTTTAATTTTATTCCATCTTATTTTTTATCTTAATCTGTATTGGTGCATGTTTATATTTAATCTTGTGCTTTGGCAATGTACATTTTCTTTTATCATGCCAATAAAGCTCCTTTGAATCTTGAATCTTGAGAGAGGGAGAGAGAGAGAGAGAGAGAGAGAGAGAGAGAGAGACAGGGTGTTGTCTGTATGTGACCTGTGTTGGGAGTTTGGAGAACAGCTCTTTTCGTTGCTTCTCGTGGTCGTGATGTCGTCTCGGTCTGGAATGACCCGTGGCCGACTCTGCCATCACCGTGGTAACGGTGGCCATCTTTGAGTCTTTAGCAGCAGGAGGATCTTTCACTTTCACAGACTGAAAAATATAAACAGAAAACCTCTAAGCAGATCTCGAAAAAGGAGGAGACATTGATTTTCATCCTCTCGTTTCCATGGAAACCACCATACACACCTGAGCACCAGGATCTTTCCTGCCCAGAGACGCCTGCGTGGGGGACGACTGCGGCGCCGGGGAGGTCTTACCGGGTGCCCGTCTGGCCTGAGGGAGGAAGGTGTGGAAGAAGTTTCTGGAGGGCGTGGTCATGTTGACATTACGCTGACTGGACACCAGATCTCTGTGAGGAAACACATGAAACCACACTCACACACGCTCACTTATCATCACGCTCACTTCCACTGACGTTCACTTTTACTCTTCAGTTTTACTTTGGACAAAGAGATCTTGTGTGATGAATCACAATTCTGTAATCCTGTAACTTTGATTCCTTATTTTAACGCTCAAGGTCCCTCTCAATCAAACGTATTGATGGTGAGATGACTGCAGTGATGAACATAAGATCACACACACCAGCAAATGAAATCAAGAGCAAATTACATTTCAACTTTGGTTTTATTCACTAGCAAAAATCTGTCAGTAGCATCATCATAAGTTAATAACAGCACACAATATATATATATATATACACAAAATAGATCGTTTCTTCGGACACGCGTGTGCCTGACCCCCAGTTAGCTTCCGGTTTGTGCTTCGATAGTGTGTAATAATATAACTATTTATATTTGATTTAAATTAATATTCATTTGTAGTATTATCTAACTGTATAATAGTTGTATTAAATTAACAATTAGTTGAAATTTGTTGAAAATTCATTTTGTTGAATTGGTTGTGTAGTCCGGTCGCATTTAAAGAACCACTGACCTCTAGTGCTTGAGCTTTGTATCGCAGTCTAAACAAAAAATACTGTAGAGGCAAGATAGCCAAGTAACGGTTCGATTGTTATCAGAAATATTCACCAGGCACTCTATTGTTTGTGAACGTGTACCGGAAGTTCAGTCGGGGGTCATAAAAGTGCAGTAAAGTTTGTTTATGTTGTAAAGATGAAACTGTCTATACAAAGCTTTTTAAATAAAAATAGATCATTCCGGTCCTAAAGTCTCCTCACAGCTCAGTATCGCCGAGTCGGTCCATGTGCTGAACGTAAGGGGGCAGTTTGTGATGAACCATCATCTCCTCGTCTCTCTTCACTCGGGATTCTCCCTGCAGAGCAAACAACTGGAGAACACACAGAGCGATCAGACAAACATCAGACGACACCTCACAGACCAGTGACATCCTGAGAGATTCATCGCCTCACCATCTGACGGAGCTGTTCGTTCTCCTCCTGAACACATGTGATTCTCTGAACCTCAGCATCATAGCTCAACAGGACAGGCTGAGGTGAGCATCTGTTAAAGATCTCAATAACACCACGCTCACATTCAACATTTCTTCTTTAAAAGAGGTCATTTACTCATATAGACCAGCAGTACAGCCAGACACACATGATCACGAAATAAAGCTCTACAGTATGATACGAGACCCTGTCCAGATTTATTCTGTGATAACCACCTGCTCTTTTTTCGTTCTTGAGAACGATTTGTGTACATTCTTAAAAACCTTTCTCAATAGATTTCTGCGATTTTAAGAGTGCACATCATCAGGTGATGATCTCCAGATGGAGCTGTGTTAGGTTAGGATATGCATGCACTGGAACAGAACGCTCAGGAAGTTGTGCAGAGACACCAGGAAGGTGTCGGCCCACTGCCGAGAGAAGTACGGAGAGAAGGTGGGGTTCTGCTCGGGGGCGGAGATGAACGGCAGCACGAACCAATCGCGCCACTCGGCCTGACCCTGCAGCTCCAGAGCCTGCTTCTGGAAAAACTCCTGCGTCTTCTCCGGGTTCTTCTGCGGAGACAAGAGACATGTGACGTCAATTCACCACTGACTGCATGAAAAGACAAAGACCTCGATATAAGGGTCAGCAGGAAGGCAGACAGACTGGTACCTGAACGGTGTAAATGATGTAGTAGCGGTACAGACTGGTCCTGAGTTTGCACACTGTGGGTCTATAAACATCCTCGAGTCTGGAGAAGAGTCTGCGGTCCAAATAACTCCAGTAATCCCGTAAACCCACCAGATCAAAGATCTGAATGAAGTGCTGGAGCTGTTCGATTATTTTATCAACCTGCAACGAAACACAAATCCGTCTCAGAGCCAGCACATAGATTGCACATCTAGCACATCATCTGTATGTTGTGTTACTCCGCAAACTATTTTGGTTACCAGAACGTTTCCCCAACGTTAGTTTTTGGTTCCCAGAACGTCATTTTCTAAGGTTCGTTTTTGGTTCTCCAGGTTCTTTAAGGAAATAGAATGATGGTTTCTGGTTCCAATAGCTTAATGGGTACCAAAAACGTAACGTTTTATTTCGGTAAAGATAACCAACAACAAAACTTTCCGTGAATCAGAAACTAACGTTAGGGGAACGTTTACAGAACGTTTCTCGGTTCCGTTTGGCCTCACTGCACGTTCATAATGAGTACATACATGCTCTGTTTTCATCCATCGCTTATCTAATCGAATTAAAATACATCATCCCACACAGAGAGGATTAAATCAATATATAAGATTCTTTCTATTCTTTTTTTAAATAGCACATATTTCTAATAAAACCAAGCTGTGTGTACCACATCATACATTCTATACTAGATATTTAAATAAAATTATAAACACAACCCACAGATCTGTCATTAAACTCTAAATTTATAAATCTGAATTAGAGTCATATAAAGACATACTCTGAAACCCTTCTCCTTATCGCCTTTGATTTCTGAGTCGAGATGTTTCAGTGTGCTGGTGAAGCCTCGATACATCAGATATTCTCTCACCAGATCATCTGTTCTCTCCACTGATGACGACATGATCACATCTGCACACAAACACATGACGTCATCAACTAAACACACTACATATACTTCACATACAGAACACGTCTTCTAAATAGTGTACAGTACATTATCTTTAATCTTATACATATCAATCGATACATGCAAGTTTACATTTTAACATGCATTCTGAAATTTTTCAGTATTTTTATTTGTATATCATATTTAAAAGTGCTAATATCAACCTCAAAAAACAAATAAAGTATATTCACTCCGATTATTTAGTATATTTCAGTCCGGTCAGAGACAAATATCCAATCACGCGCTGCACGATCTGTTTTCTGTAAAAACCCACTGTCATAAAATATACATCAATAAAAACGCTTTGAGTGCAGGTGTCGTAAGTTATCCACGTTTTAATGAAGTTATTATTACCTGATGAATATAAATGTGTTCGCTGTTTCTTCCTGTCTGCAGCGTCTTCTGCTGGTCATGTGAATGCTCAGGTCACGTGAGGTCCCGTAACAGTCACGTGATCAGGTGCGCTTCCCAGACTCGCCATCAGAGGGCTGTGCGCTTATACTCACTGGAGTAACATCATTATCCGTGATTATCTGTAATAAATACACATTCATGTTGATATTAAATAAATAATAAACGAACGGGTGAGTTAATAAAGTTATTGGAATATTTCCTCCTTGAATGTGAAGTGCAGAGCATTTTGTAAGCCTTTATACTTTAACACTTGAAATGAATAAAAACAACTGTTTGCATGCATAAGAAATGCTTTAGTTTGGAGTTATTGACAAATTTCATCTGTTACAATCTCAAAAAATTAGCAGTTTTTGAAGAAAAAAACACTAAAAGAATAGAGATATAACCGAGTTGAATCTATGAATCACTTTTCTTTGCCGTTTAATTGGCATTTGATAAACAATTAAAATCTCTCTCGTCACCTAGGTTTCCATGGAGACTGCATTACCGATGTGATGTGAACACATTTGAGTGCGATCACAGGTGTGTACATCCATAATATCCATAAACAAGTATTTTTAGACATATTAAAAGACCGCCTGCCAGCATTTAGTCCTCACGGTGAACTTCTCACAGTGTTCGCACAGGAATCCGGTGTATCCATGACAACCGGTGGCACGGGTTCCGGAACGGGTGTCTGCTTTTGACCTCATGCAAGAGTTCCTTTTAATTTGCCTGAATGGAGAATGAGTCACCGATTATAAATCACAAGGGCAAATCTTACAAAAGATGAATGTGTTGAAGTGAACCTGCTGACAGCGATGTTGAAGTTTAGTTTAAATCGGTCAGAAACCTTTAAAAGTTCCTTTTGTCTGAAATCATACATAGTCTAAATTCATCAACAAAAGAGTAAAATAAAGAACCTTTCGTTTGTTATGTCTACATGTGGCTTTTATCATTGTATAATCTGATAGAGTGCACACCTTTCAAAAGTATAAGTGTAAGAATCAATCAGTTATGTGATGTCGGACAGAGGGATGTGGGTCAGCACACCGGTCAAACGAGATTTGTAAAGTAGACAAACACAAAGAGTTCATTGTTCTCAAGAGCTGAAGGATTAAATGTAAGTCATTATTCACTGTTATTACATATCTGATGATGATCAAGATTCAGATTTTTAAGACAAAACAATTATGTAACCCCGAATCTCTTTGTGTACACAAATATCAAATAAATATAAACTGGCGATATTGTCTTTTTTATTTATAAAACATGGCAAGCAGCCATCATTTTGACAAGCAAAAAGTAACAATATGTTTTCTACATTTCCATCAACCGTGTCTGTGACGTAATGAGTTTTTTTTCTTATACTAACAGCAGCCGTGTGAATCATTAAATGAGGTTTTCTAAAACAAGTACACTTTAACCTTACCGTTTTTGGTGTTATTTCTACTTATACAATTTTTTAACTGAAATTTCGGACGCAGGGCGACTGAAGCTGCTGTGCCGCAACCTGTTGCCGAGCCGAGCCGGGCTCTAGGACCCTGATCACCGCGCGCGCGCCGCCGCCGCCGGGCTGGAACCGCTTCGGCAACCAGAGCATCACTCGAGAGCGCGCAGAAGACGCGCGCACACATTGATCTGACTTGAGGAGGCGATGCATCGATGTTTCTTCTCGAATGACGCGCGATTAGAAGCGGCTGCGGGTTCGATGAGGATGATGATGATGATAAAGAGTCCACACCTGTGATTGACACCTGCAGCATCAGTCAGTGACATGTGAGTCAAACTCTGCGAAACGTCATGTTTGTGCGGATCGGCGAGTTCGGTGTCGTGAGTGTGTGTGTATTTTTGTGTCTCTGAGTGTGTGTTTGTGGCAGAAGCCTGAGTCATAAATCAGACATCGGACTCTGCGGACCTCTCAACTTCACACACATGACAACACTGACACACAAACACACATGACAACAAAACCACATCTGAGTGATGTTTGCGTGATTCTGCATGTTCTGCATGTGCTTCTTATGGAAACTCTCAAACGCACTCTGGTACCTTCAGAACGGTTTGGATTTGTTGTTATGTTACTATTATCGGTATTATTGGACGTGCGTACTAATATCGTGGTATTGTACTCCGTATTATCATCTTACAGTACAGTACCGTAGTACACTTACAGTACTCGTGTAATGAATGTTAGATAATAGAAATCGTCGGTCGCGTGTGATACTACCAGTGTTTATTAAAGGGATATTTCACTACTAAATCCAATTTTCCCTTTTTTACACCCCCTCAAGGCATTTTTTCGTGAAGAATAACGCAGTCGGAGTTATAACACCACGTATCTTTTTACTTCAAAGAGGTAGAATGGGAGTGAACGGGTGTTGATTTTTTGAAGCTCCAAAATGTGAATCCATCAATCAAAGAACTGCTCGACGCCGCTCCGTGGTCTATACAGAGATCTTCTGATGCTAATCTATGCGTTTGTTTAAGAGAAATGTAAGCTTGGGTATCATAAGAAATTTATCAACGTATTATTTAACTATTTTACCATCATTGAATGTGTGATGTTGACTAATGTTAATCCGTCAATCACATACGTTTCAAAGTTGATGTTTTTTACACTATTAGCAGGGTGACCAAACGTGACATTTTTCCCGGGCAAGGATTTTTGGTGTGTCCTCCGGAGGTCACGCTTGTCCACCACATACGTCATCGATGTTCTCACATTTCAGGGCAAAAAACATCATAAAATGAAGATTTATCTTGAGACGTATAATCATTGAAGTTTCATTCTAACTTTGAAATAATACGCTCTTTAAAATGAAACCTGAAATAATAAAGCTCAATGACGCGTGCGGTGGACGCAGCTGAAATCCTGGCCATGACGTGTCTTATAAAAATGGCATGTATGGTCACCCTGCACCCTATCATTAACTTTCTGATTTCAAGCAGGATTAATCTGGTTGGCCGAATGTCCCTTGAGGCCAAAGACACTTGTTCATTTTCCTAAATTGATGAAATATTAAACTTGTGATTGACTTCTTTTCCGTATGGTGATGTACATCTGAGTGAAACATCTGAAATTTGGAAAAAAAAGTAAGGCGGGCCTTCATGTCGCTCTCCCTTAATTGATTGGATAGTTGTAAATTGGCCTGACACCACTGGACAGTCAGTGTAGTCCTGCCTCTTTTTCAGGAATTACGTAATGAAGAGAAGACTTGTGTTTAGACGGGAAGCAGAGCTTTATGTTTTTGATTAAAGATCGCAACGGCAAATTCAGTTTTACAAAAATATTGATGCGCAATGTGCATGGATAAATCATTAATAATTATCACTTCAACGCTGCAATGCAGCCAGGATGTGATGCAACAAGTGCTGAACATTTTTGAACATTTAAAATGCATGAAAATAAATATTTTCCATCACTTTACAACTCTTGAAATGACCTGTATGCTAAATGATCTAACACTCGTACTTGCATAACAATAGCTATCAATTGATTTAGTGGTGAGGGTTGAAGTCAGGCTGTATGTTAATGATTATAAAAACACTTTTTTTTATTGTGTTCTATCTCATGTTTTTATTTTGTTAGTTAAGGCCATTGCACATTGAGTACGAAATTTGCGTCCGAAACGTCAAAAAATGTATACAACCTCACATTGTGTCAGTCACATTTACACACTGCCCCCGATATTTTTGTACGTCATAAAATAATTCAGACCAGGTTCGATTTTCTGCGTATTTCGCATCCGTAGCATGCATTTTGGTCATGTTTCCATGTGAGCCTGGTTCGGCATGATTACAAACTGCCCTTTGAAAGCAATTTTCAGCACCGTAGTCCTGATGCGTGCTGATAGAATGCGTGTAGTGACATCTCCATACAGGATTAATCACTCGTCGGCTGCCTAGATACAAGTTTCCCTCTGTAGTCACTATAGTGCGCTATTAAAATAGGAAATCATATAAAGAGCTCTTTTCCAAAACGCAATAAATGCCAAATTAAAAAAAATGAGTTTGTAATCCCATTTTGCTTTGTAAACAACCTATTCACTGCTCCATCAATGTTTCGTGCCAAATCGCTATATTTCCTTGTTTAAAATGTACTGCAAGATGCAGTTTCTTTCCAAAACGCTATAAATCCCGAACCTAAAAATGCGATATGTCCTCTCAATCAGCATTCGCTGCTTAGTGGTATTTGAATATGTTATTTCTAAATTATTTATTGTATGTGGTGGAATATATTTAAACATGAAATTTAAAATATTTATTTTATTTTACTTTACTTTGTTACTATTTATTTTATTTGGCTGTTATTTATTTCATGCCTTTGCATTTATTTGATTTATATTAATTTATAGTATGAGTCCCTGATGTCATATGTTTCACGTTCTCTTGTTTATTTGTTTTTAAAAGAAATAAACCAACATTTAAAAAAAAAAGGATGGATTTGTAGCGTTTAAAAAAAAATCAAATTAATAATCGACAATATTGTTGTTTCATTTATCAATCATTGTTTAACATGTTCAGACTGAGCCAACAGACCATTTTAACAGGATAAATTGAATATTAACAAAATGTATAAGTCTAGAAAACTATTAAAATGGATTTATAGCGTTTTGAAAAGAGCTCTTCAAATGAACCAGGTGGTTAACAACTGGAGCTGAGGGGTGTTTTTAAAGTTTCACCATGTTTTGAGTATTTCTGTGAGTGAAAAGGCTTGAAAGCAGAAAAATGAGATCAGTTTCCCGTGTGTGATGTAGCGGAGGAGTTGGTGCTGGTGTATGACTAACAGACCTCTCATTTATTGATCTTCCGAATGGTGTATAATACACTTGGCACCAGTGTCAAACGCCCATCGATCTTCAGCGCTGTAAAACAGAGCCGTGTACAATACGACATCTATAAAACACATCCCGCTCTCTGTACCCCTCGGGCTTCATACTTACCCGTGTTATTGATGAGATGATAAAAGCCGCCGCATGTGCTCGTCACTCTTGAGTTGAGTGTAGATCACACCGTCTCTTATCTGTTAAACCTCTATATACCATGGTCCGTTTCAATACTGCATTCTGATTGGCTGGAAGGTGTGCATTAAAACCATGTAATGCACGGGTATCTCCAATCAGTTTGATTATATTTAAAATGAACTGATGAAAATAATCACCTTTTAGATATAAAATTACACTGTAAACATCGACACAGTTTTAACTTGGCAAATGACCATGGTATAAGCGGGATAATCCACAGCTAGCCGTGAGTTAAAGTGATTTAGTGTAACTCACAGCCAACTGTGGATTATGCCTTACGTGTCATCATTAAAGAACTTGATTTTCACATTTACGAAAGAAATAAAGTACAAGCTGCTTGATACTTTATTCGATACTTTATTTAAATCGGAACATACTTTCATAGTATGCGATTGCGAAACTCAATTTAGTTATTGTAAATGTAGACGCGTGGCAGGCGCGCGTAAATAGAGGGCGACATGACATGCGTTGTGGAGCGCACATTTTTCTATGCGCTTCATCGAATTGGAAATAGTTTAACTTTTCAAAAATGTGTAATATTGTGATAAATGACAGACTCTCGATTTGACTATGGCGCCATTTCTATTAACCGACCAATCAGATCCAGGTATCAGACAATGATGATAATGTCAAGATTTGTGGATTGTTGCTGTAATTATGATGTCTAGACATGACACTTGAGTGACAGTTCACCCAAAAATAAGAATTCTTCCATCATTTACTCCGAACCTGTATGACTTTCTTTCTTCATCAGAACACAAGAGAAGATATTTTGAAGAATGTTGATAATCAAACTACATTGAACCCCATTGACTTCTATTGTATGAACACAAAACCACTAGGACATTTCTCAAAATATCTTATTTTATGTTTCACTGAAGGAAGACTCACATACAGTTATGTTAAAGTTTGGGTTTTAGTAATTGTTCAGTGAAGTCTTAAACGTTTGTCTTGATAACGTTGGCGTTTATTCAGCATTTATAAGATGTTCCGTCAAGGCAGACATTTCATGTTTGTATTACTTTAACACTGTTGTCTTATTTTATTTTATTTGTGTGTGATGTGTTTCTTATGCTGGAATTCAGTCACAGTTGAACATGAATCATCTGTCAGAGGAGCGGTGTCATGAACTAAAACAAATGGTACTTCTTCTCACCGGGGTAAATCCGGACACACGCCTGCCTTTTCTCACACAAATGAGTCAATAAAACCATTCCCACGTATATTGTTGAAGACTGCATTGAATTATTTGGTCAGACTAACATCTTTCTGTGGCCCAAATCCGTTTATGATTATGATAACAGTCGAAGAGGAACTTTGTATTGAATAAAACACACAATTTCAAAAGTCAAACATTTATAATCTAATTAGACTTAAATCCAATATTTCAGCGCCTGTCAAGAGCACATGAAGCAAGTTTTAATATACAGAAACATGCAGTAAGGGGCGTGGCCGTAGGCAGTAATGTGCACTAGACCCCGCCCACAGGAATGACATCACTGACACATGACCCGACACCCCCGTGACTTTCTGCAGCGCGTCACCCCTCAGACATTCATTCTAACTGCACCGCTATACGCAACATTTCTTTGCTTTTACAAATATACAGTAGGCGAAGAATGACAGACATTTCATGAGACAGCGGTGCATCTCAGCATGGGTAATTATCTCGGTTGGGCCCGCTGTGCTCCACCGCAGGGGTCAGAGGTCACAGGGCTCACCAGCTGCCGAGGAAGAGCTGTGCTGCACGCCGCATGCTCGAACGCCCCGCAGGGAGCATTACCTGCACGCCCCGACATATCTGATACCCAGGTATTTATGGGATGTTTAGATAGCTCAGGAAATCATCGTCACTACAGAAATCAGTTTCAACACTGATCAATAACCTTTTTTTTTGCATCCTTTTACCATTCCTGAAACTGAAATGCGATTAAAGATATTTGCAAAGATGGTTCGTGAGACTGTGACATCATCACTCACGGGTTTACAGTAATTGACTTCATGTATTTGTTGTAATTGCTTTCGGATGCTGGCGAGAAGCCGAACGCACTAATAGATCAGCGACTGTGACGTTTAAAACAAACGGACCGTCTCCGGGAGATGAGCTTCACATCCACGGCACTCGGAGGACCTCAGACTCAACATTCTACTTAATAATTCATGATGTCACCCGTCACTTCTATCATTTCTCTTATTAAAGTCGAGGCATGTTTGCGGAACCATTTGAAATCGTTGGTGCGTTTGCCACGGGGAGGCTGTGTGTTTGTTGTGGCGTCGGGGTTTGAGATGCCACCCGTGGGATTTGTTGGTCTTGAGGGGGTGTAGACGTGTAGGCCTAATTGGCCGGCTTAAATAATTAATGCGGCTGAAGACGTTAAAAATGGCAGAACGCTTGTGAAGGAGGCGCTGCGGTCTCTAATGGATCTCATCTCTCCTCTCGTGTGTGTGTGAACATTTAACAGAACACTTCAGGGTTTGTGTACTTCTAGCACACACTGAAGTATATACTCATAGAAGATGAAGAGGTCAGTTCCTGAAGAGATAGCGATGCAGGTTTCTGTATGGTGACCCTTGCGAAATCATTAAATCATTCAAAATATCTTTAATAATTATAACAGAAGATGCGCAATGTTTACATTATTATCAAAAAAGATTTTGTTAGAATAAACGGCGAGAAGAGAGAATCAATGGAGAAAGATGATGATGTAGTTACGGGGTTGACCAGCAGGGGCTCACATGAGCAAACTTCAGCGCTTGACTTATCGACAGTTTGATGTTTGATCACTAATCAATCATACAGACAGTCACTTCTATATAAACTGTTGTCGACTTATACACTTCTGTTTATAGATAGCAATGTTAAAATAACATTATATGACACAAGTTAATGACTTTAAATGAGATGTTGAAACAGAAGAAAGATGCCGTGTGTGTGTGTGGTTCTCCGTTGGCAGACACACTGAATGTATGTCTGTTTTGCTGGATGTGTGTTGCCATAGCGATGGTGGTGATGTCGGTGTGTTTAGCATAATGGGGTATCGGGATGGTATTCAGACGTGGGTAGCAGCGCCTCATAATCAATGGTTTGACTACCGTGAATTCAAGGACCTTCACGAGTCTTCATCGTCTTCACGCGGTATTCATGATGAAGAGAGCGTGTGCTTGACATGTCAGACTTTCTCTACACGTTATCATGGCCAAAGGATGATTGTATTTCACGATGACTTCATTATCACAGACAGTTTTAAATGAAATATAATCAGTCAGATTCATCTGGTTTTTCTCTGGTTTTGGTTAATAAATCGCGATGAAATCCAGTGTAGGGAGGTAGAGACACATCCTCTCTGAAGTCAACCCGATTACATTAACAGTATTATCCAATGGTTACTATGGTGTTGCTACGCAGTTTGTTATTCAGGTAAGGAGTTGTCCTCTTTCATTGTACGATTATGAGATTTTAAACTAATATCACATGATGTGATTCATGTGTGTAGCAGGCCGAGTTACATGCTGAAGATTGTACTTTTATTTTTTATTTTGAATAAGCATTTATTTGTATCTTAGTTAGGGCTGCATGAAAAATCGAAAAGAAACAGCATGTGATTTGGCGGTTGACTGCGATGTTTATGCGCAGTTTGTCGGTGAAATACTGTTAATTGCAGCTGCATTCGAAAGCCAGAGGGCGCTCTCGCACAGAAACTCAAATGCTCCATAGAAGAAGTACCACACGTATAACCAGGAAATGCCGTCTTCCTGTCTGCATCTGGCATCTTTCTATCACTCTTCCTGTTCTGCTTCATTTTTTGCAATTCGCTTATTTACTTTATTTTTCAGTTTTTGTTTGGTTTTTATTAACAGTACGTGGCACATCTTATTTTAGTTAATCTTTTTATTTTTACATCCTTTATAATAACATTTCAGCATGTTTTATTTGATTTCATTTAAAAGGTCCAATGTATGAAATTTAGCGGTGAGCTTGCGAATCGCAACCAACGGCTCACTTCACCCCTCCCTTTTGACGCACTACGGTGGCTGACAGAGGACGAAGATGTTGTCGTATTTTCGCTTCTTTGCCGTATTTACGAAACGCGTTCTGTAGAGCAGTTTGTCCGTTTAGGGCTACTGTAGAAACAACATGGCGAAGTCAATGCAAGAGGACCTGCGGTGTATGTAGATATAAATGCAATATTATGAGATATTTCTGTCAGTAGATCCTCCTAAAAACTTACACACTGGACCTTTAATGGAAATATTCGAATAGTTTTATTTAACTATAATAGCCCTGTATTCAGAACAATAACTGTAAGCAATATGAATTATGATGCATGCAAACACTACCAACTATAAATCTAATTTTAAATCTAACTTAAGATTTAGTTTCTAACTATGATCATTATTTTGATTCATTCCCAGTTTTATAGATGTTAATTATTTCTAATTACAGGTTATTTTTAGCGGTATTTTACATAAAAACGGCTCATTTTCTATTCAACATGAACGACTGCTGTTCCCCAAAATGGATCCTCATGCATTTTTTACATTTCAGAGATATTAGCCGTCATATCTGTGCGGTGTCTTTGATGCACGAGCGGTGATATTTCACAGGTTTTTCAGTTCAGTGTGCTTTGTGAAGATTTCTTCATTGTGTATGATGATAAATCTGATGAGATACTCTGTTTTTACTACTGCTGGCCATCTGATCTAGCCTTTAGGATCAATGGCAAGTATTAAAGTATGCCCCCATGAGTATTAAACACCACAGTCTACGCATGTATGCTACAGAAATGATGAACACCTGAAATCATGTGACGTGTGGAGAGAGATGTGATATTCAAACGAGGATGATAAATATATTCTGTATTTTTAATGAATGAGATATCTCCAGACCAGAATATAATTGACACTTGGGCTCGGTTTACATTAGACCTCACACACCATAGCAACCGCATGACAGCATCCTGGTTACGGTTCAGAACAGTCCAGCAGTTATTTGTATGAGTGTCGTCTTTGTGTTTGTGAACTGGAGAGATCTGTGAATTCAGTTAACGGTGATAAACTTAAAATTGAATTAAATAAAAAATAAAGGTTGCACTTCACTGTTACAATAGCGTGTTTTAAAGCATCTGACATGAAAAACAACATTCCTCACATTCTTCTCTATAATACAGAGCGTGTGAGTGACCGTGTGTTTTTCTCACTGACCCTGAGCTAATAGATTCTGTGATGCCCAGAGATTCAGCATCTAATCACACGTTACACTGAAGCCTGGTAAAGTGATACGCGTGTGTAAGTTGACATGACATCTCATTACCCAGAATTCATGGGTGCTGGAGACAGGACTGTGGTCTGTAGCATTAACACACAGCTCACTGCTCACCCCATCATTCGTTGACCCGTGTGTGGAATAAATCACACTAATTGGTAGATTTATTTGATTTGATTGGTCAGTTTACTCAGTGATTTGAGCACATTGTAAAAACACAAAGACATCAGATCCTCTCTCACTCTTCAGCTCCACTGCTGACATTTTACAATTCTGTGATTTTCAGTCTTCTTTTATGTGTGTGTGTGAGCGAGCAAACTTACATGTTGTGTGAGTGTGTGTGTGTGTGTGTGTGTGTGTGTGAGCGAGTACGCGTGTTGTGTGTGAGCGAGCAAACATGCATGTTGTGTGTGTGTGTGTGTGTGTGTGAGCGAGCAAGCATGTTGAGTGTGTGTGTTTGTGTGTGTGTGTGAGCGAGCAAGCATGTTGAGTGAGTGTGTGTGTGTGTGTGTGTGAGCGAGCAAGCATGTTGAGTGAGTGTGTGTGTGTGTGTGTGTGTGTGTGTGTGAGCGAGCAAGCATGTTGAGTGTGTGTGTTTGTGTGTGTGTGTGAGCGAGCAAGCATGTTGAGTGTGTGTGTTTGTGTGTGTGTGTGAGCGAGCAAGCATGTTGAGTGAGTGTGTGTGTGTGTGTGTGTGTGTGTGTGTGAGCGAGCGAGCAAGCATGTTGAGTGAGTGTGTGTGTGTGTGTGTGAGCGAGCAAGCATGTTGAGTGAGTGTGTGTGTGTGTGTGTGTGTGTGTGAGCGAGCGAGCAAGCATGTTGAGTGAGTGTGTGTGTGTGTGTGTGAGCGAGCAAGCATGTTGAGTGAGTGTGTGTGTGAGCGAGCGAGCGAGCAAGCGTGTAGTGTGAGCGAGTAAACATGTTGTGTGAGTGTGTATATGAGCGAGCAAGGGTGATTTGTTAGTGTGAGCAAGTAAGCGTGTTTTGTGTGTGTGTGTGTATAAGCAAGCAAGCGTGTTTTGTGTGCGTATGTGTGTGTGTGTGTGTGTGTGTTTTTGAGCAAGCAATAGTGTTTTGTGTGTGTGTGTGTGTGTATGTGTGTGTGTGTGCAATCAAGCGTGTTGTGTGCACTCATACAGTTTCATAACACGTTTAGCGTGTTGTTGTGTGTGGTAGCTTGGACTGAGAGAGAGCAGGATTCAGTGTGAGAGAGAGAGAGCTCATATTCCTCCTTATTTTAACGTCTTCACTGATTCTGAATCATCACGTACAGTTCAGTCCAGTACAGTGTGTTCCTGCTGTGAGTGATGTCATGAAGAGTTTCAGCTCTTCATCATGTGACAGCAGGAGTGATGCTGAGATGAATACTTTTAAGAAAAGTTCTGCACACGATTCATTTAATGTTCAGCTGAACTTTCACTTCATGCACATCTCGTCCTCAGAAGACACGTAAATCTGACACAGGATCATCCTGCACACACACCAGACGAGAGTACACACTTCTCTCTGACTGAATCTTCTGTAATGCATTTCTCTCAGCAGTCAGCACTGAATAACTGTGAATGACTGAAAACACTGTGTGTGTGTTGTGTGCGTCTGTGTTTGGGTCCGTGTGTGTTGTGTTCGTCTGTGTGTGTATGTTTGGTGTGTGTTTGTGTGCGTATGTGAAAACAAGTTAGAAGACATAGAAGTGTTTGTGGACTATCACAAGACTGTGTGTGTGTGTTGTGTTTGTGTGTTTGTCTGTGTTCGTGTGTGTGTGTAAGTACATGAAAACATTTAAGAAGACATAGAAGTGTGTGTGGACTATCACATGACTATGTTTGTGTGTGTGTGTGTGTGTGTTGTGTGTTGTGTTCGTGTGTGTGAACATGCATGTGTGTGTGTGTGTGTGTGGGTACCCGAACACATGTTAGAAGACATAGAAGTGTTTGTGGACTATCACATGACTGTGTGTGTATGTGTGTGTGTTGTGTACGTGTGTGTGTGTATGTACGTGAATACATGTTAGAAGACATAGATGTGTTTGTGGACTATCACATGACTGTGTGTGTATGTGATGCGCCTTCAGCAGTAATGGTTCAGCCCAGTGAAGACTGGGTAAGTGCTGTGTGTTAGTGTGTGTGTGTGTGTGTGCTGAGCAGGGGTGTGGTTTAATGTGTGTGTGTGTGTGAGCAAACGCTCTCTCTCAGATAAGACTCAGCACAGCTCAGGAAGTTTTTCTCCACACAAGAAGGAAAATCACAAGGGTAAGCTGTACGTGTTTCTATTTTTTATGACATTAATGATGGTTTTGTATATTTGAGTTGTTGTGGTTCTACAGGTTAAAGGTGTTGATGGAGATGAGGGTTTACGGTGTTAAAGTCGATGTGGTCACACCCTCATGTGTCCAGATTTGAATGAGAACTTATGAAGTCTGTTGGAGAGACAAAGCGTTTAGATGTCTCATGATGTTTACTGTAACAAAATACAATTTGGTTAGAAACTGGAGCCGAGAGCGTATGTGAGCTGGTGATATTCAGGACGCTTGTCTGTTTAGGCCTCTCGCTCAGATTTGTTCAAGTCTTGTCAACATTCTCACTGGCCAGGAGGCAAACATCTATATTTGATGCTTTAGGAGCAAAGTGGTGATCGAAGTGTCAGGATGATTATATACAGCCTATTGAAAAATGTGAATCTAGTAAACTTTGAAAGACTGTGCAAACAATACATTAAAGTTTGAAATAGTGAAATATATATTTCTGAGACAAAAAGTTTGAAATTAAGCTAGAAAATGAAATGAACTAGTGCCAGTTATATAAAGATCTTGTATTCATGATGTAATGTAATATAGATGTTTATTTTGGTAATCCAGCTTGTTGCACCAAAACTTGTGATAATTCTAGTCTCATTTATTACTCGTGACATCATGTGTTTTCTGTAATAGATCTGAATGACCTCAAGAGCATCAGCCAATCAAACACTGGTCACATGATCTTAAGGGTGGGAGGGCTGATTCAGAAACAGCTGTTGCTGCGTCCCAATCCGTTTACTCACACTATGCCCTCAAAGTATGGACTGATGTTGTTGTGGAAAAGTATATTCATTTTAGTGCGTAGCATCATTGTGTGCATGCACTGAGACTTACTAACGCAAAGTGGCCATTTTTGCATAGACGACACTTTGATCCTTAACAGTCACGAACATCGAAATATAGTTCTTCCTTGCGTTAAAGTATTTCTTCATTCGTTATTTTGTTTGTATCGTTAACCAAATACTACATTTATGCATTTAGCGGAGCATCTTTTATTTAATTGTATTAATGCAATGTAGCGTTGCTAAACCCTGCCCTCTCAAGGTGAGTTGTGGGTAATATCAGCCGTTAAGTGTCCATAGGTTACTATTTTAACGATGTAATCGCATGGTCTAAAGCGCAGGTGCAGTCAGGGCGTGTAAGAATGCACTTCTGCTAGTTTAATGATGGGAAACAGTCGGTGCGCTCAGGCGTATGGTCTAAAGGGCTCGTCCTGATTCTCTTTATGAGTAATTGTTTTTTTGGGGGCGTAACGTGCAGTAAACCAATCAGAGTCTCATCTCTCTTTCCCTTTAAGAGCCGGTTGCGCTCGCGTCATGACGGATTCGCTATTTACAACGGCAGACTTTTTAAGAGAGGAAACGCATCTACAGGACAAGCCGGATTTTTTTCTTTATGTCCACAATAATCATCTTTTACATTTTACTCCATCAATTTTTATATTTGACATGTTCGTGTGCTGCTGCGCTTCCCTCTATGGAATAAATCAAATGAAAGCATGTTGTGGACCCGCCCAGAGGTGCATTTTCTACTAATGTGCTCTTTAATTAAAATAAAAAATTCAGCAGTCTATTTCAGTTCCTCAAATAGAAACGCACCAACAATGCGCCTGAAAACGACTCTCGTTTAGAGTAACACGCCCATCGGTGCACAAATGCATTTGCTTTTTAAACTACGCGGCGCAGGACGAAAAATTGAGAATGCTGAAAGTAGCAAAAATACTTATGCCGCGTTGAATTTTCACTGGAAACTGTACACCATCCGAGTAATTGAGAATACTTATTTCAGCATACTATGATTTGGGACTAATTTTATTTTCGAATACAATTTAGGACGGATAGTATGCGACTTGGGCCGCAGCATGTGAGAACAAGACTAGATTCTTCTCTTGAATCTGTTTGAAATGTTATTTTGAATCACGGAAAACACTTTTGTGCATGTCGGAGAACATCCTTCTCATTGGTTGCTAGGGAGGCACTGGCCTTAGTAACCAGCGCAGTACACCATAGCAACTTCTTAGCAGAGCTTGTTGAGGATTATGGAAGTGATTGACTGTGATGAATGAATGAATGCTCTCGTCTAATGTAATCGTGTACATGTAAGTATGTTTGTGTAATGACACGTCATGCTTCAGACTCTCCAACAAATGCGGCAGATTAACAAAACCTCATTTACATTCTGAATAATATTAAACAGGCGTCAATAAAGCGTACAGTATGAGCGGCGATCCAAAAACACAATCTTATTAGGATTGAAAGGGACAAATGTGATTCAGGTGCATTTTCCACTAAATCAGTTAAGCATCTGTTGTTAAATGTCAGATGTTTCCTAAGCTCTCCGGGTTATTTATTCAATTACGCTTTAAGGTCAGAAGGCGTGCGAGCAGGTCACCCTTCATCTCAGACTCATTTATCAAGAGCTCGTAAAATCTCCAAGACAAGACTTGACTGCTCACGTGCTGCTCTCAGACGGCTCAGGAGATTCAACGGAGGTCTCAGTTGTGTTTCAAGTGTCACGCACACACACACACACACACACACGAACACAACACGCACACATAGATTGTTATGTGAAAGTCCACAAACACATCTATGTCTTCTAACATGTTTTCACACACGCACATAACACAAACACACGCATGCACACACACGAACAAACATGCACGGTTACAACAGAAACGCACAACCAGGTACAACACATTCGCACACAACACACACACATAGATCGTTATGTTATTGTCCACAAAAACATCTATGTCTTCTAACATGTTTTCACACACGCACACACACACACACATGCACACAACACACACACGCACACAACACACACAAACAAACACACTCTCACACACACATAAACACACTCTCACACACACATAAACAAACACACACAAACACAACACACACAAATATGATATTAAAGTGAGGTGATGTCAGTGATGTGATGCTGTTATGTGAGGAGGTCTGTGTGATTGATTAGTGTTTGTGTGCCTCACACTTACACATAAACACTCTTATTGTCTAAAACTCTCATAGATTGCAAGAACATGTTTTAGTTCATTTAATTCTCCTTTTTATGTTTTTAATTTTTGTTTTATTAGTATAGATGTTTATAGAGTCCAAAGAGTTTAGCAGATGAACATTTCACTGCAGCGTTTAATATAACCGATCATGTGACAAATAAAAATGTAGAGCAAATCCGTTTGGTTTGAGACGAGTGTTATGAACCTAAAACTCAAAACATATTTTTTGAAGTAATGAAATCATTAAGTTGTTTTCCAAACCATCATGATATATACAATAGTTTTACATGTTTATTGCACTAGTTTTCAGCCTGAAGCCAAACGTGAGCTCAATTCAATAAACAAATGTCATTGTGTTCATTCGGTCAGAGTGATTTCATTACGATGCTAAAACCATTACACACGACAAAGATGTTAACTTAATAACTGAGCCTTTTGTGTCTTAACCTCCTTTAAGCTTCTTGTTTTAACAGACGGATCAACAGACGTTAGGTTTTACCTGATGCAGATGAACTGTATAGAGTGAACATCAATAATGTATGTCTCCATAAACAATACAGGGTTTAAAATGACTCAAAGCAATGAAAAGAAAAAATCATTTAAATGCATATAAACATGATTCACAATACACCATGAATGCACACAAACAGTACAGACGGAAAACAGCTCATCACATCTTTCTGTACACACAGAAATTGGACTCTTGACAAAATGATGTGGGGTGTTTTAAACAAGAAATGCTGCGTTCATTTAACAGACGGTCATTTGTAACTGCAGTTGTGGCATTACGCCACAGTGGAGGCGCTGTTTCGTTATCAGACAACTGAGGCGCTAAAAAGAGTTGCAGAACAAGAGTTTCACGGCTGTTTGTTTTGCATTCGAATATGTTTATTTCTTTAAATTATTTAAATGAACATGACGTCCATCGTTGTAATATCTTCAGCTGTGCATTTGCATTGTTGAATCAGCGTCTTCTGTACACAGCGAGTTCACCACGATGAGTTTAGAACGACTCGCACACGAATGACTCATATGAACCGATTCATTTAAACTATTCAGTCACCATAGCGAATATAAGAGATGACTGAATCATTTAAAGTGAACCACAGAGAATGCAAGATGTGAATGAGCTTTGAACATTAAGTGAGACTGCTTAATTCAGTTGGCTCGGTTGTGGGGTGAAAAGTTAGTTGAAGTGATAAAAAAGCTTTATTTGATTAAAAAAAATTCTGTTTGGTTGAATAAAAGTAATGTTTTATATAATTGAATAATTGTCATTTTCATCTAATTTTATTAGAACTTTTAATATGTCACAGTCACTTTGCTTAAGCCACTTAAAGGTACAGTAGTTATTATGAGCCAGGAAAAGCCCTGACACATCTGAGGTTTACATACTTTACCTCATACAGAATCTGCAGAACATTAACTATTAAAAATATAAGGAATTAAACAAGTTATGTTTCGCTTTTAAAGGTGTTTTATGTCACTGAACTCTGCGTAACTCAATGTAATCTGTCTATCATATATGTGAGAGATTTGTGAGGATGAGAAACGCAGCATAAGACCGCTGCTGACGGATGAAGGAATGACATCACAGTCATAGACAGAAAGAGATGATAAAGATGATGATGTTCTTCACACTTTTATAAGAATATTTTAAGAATATAGCATCACACGTGCAGTCAAACGGCATACAAGTAAACAAATAAACTCCAGGAACTAAATCTCCAGTTGTTAACACTGCCACCTAACGGTGAACAATAGAATTACACATATGGCTGCTACAAAGTTTATCATCATCACATAGTTCAGGTTAAACTATCATGTGTTTGATTGTGACAAACTGACTAACTCTTAAATGTCTTCAGACAGTTGCTTTAGCTATTTGTGTGTCTGAAATGTGTTGACAATTGTTGATTTCAGGTGTTGTGTGTTGTAGGTTTAGCTCCAGCAGCACTATGACTGATGGAGATTATGATTATCTGATCAAACTCCTGGCGCTGGGAGACTCTGGAGTGGGAAAGACCACCTTCCTCTACCGCTACACCGACAACAAATTCAACCCCAAATTCATCACCACTGTCGGCATCGACTTCAGAGAAAAGAGAGTGGTGAGTACACACCTGACGCCTTTGTTGTGTTTGTGTGATGTCAGAGAAAAGAGAGTGGTGAGTACACAGCTGACGCCTTTGTTGTGTTTGTGTGATGTCAGAGAAAAGAGAGTGGTCAGTACACACGTGACGCTTGTGTTGTGTGTTATTTCAGAGAAAAGAGAGTGGTCAGTACACACGTGACGCTTGTGTTGTGTATTATTTCAGAGAAAAGAGAGTGTTCAGTACACACGTGACGCTTGTGTTGTGTGTGATTACAGAGAAAAGAGAGTGGTCAGTACATACGTGACACTTGTGTTGTGTGTTATTTCAGAGAAAAGAGAGTGGTGAGTACACACGTGACGCTTGTGTTGTGTATTATTTCAGAGAAAAGAGAGTGGTGAGTACACACGTGACACTTGTGTTGTGTATTATTTCAGAGAAAAGAGAGTGGTCAGTACACACGTGACGCTTGTGTTGTGTGTTATTTCAGAGAAAAGAGAGTGGTGAGTACACACGTGACACTTGTGTTGTGTGTTATTTCAGAGAAAAGAGAGTGGTCAGTACACACGTGACGCTTGTGTTGTGTGTTATTTCAGAGAAAAGAGAGTGTTCATTACACACGTGACGCTTGTGTTGTGTGTGATTACAGAGAAAAGAGAGTGGTCAGTACACACGTGACACTTGTGTTGTGTGTTATTTCAGAGAAAAGAGAGTGGTCAGTACACACGTGACGCTTGTGTTGTGTGTTATTTCAGAGAAAAGAGAGTGGTCAGTACACACGTGACGCTTGTGTTGTGTGTTATTTCAGAGAAAAGAGAGTGGTGAGTACACACGTGACACTTGTGTTGTGTATTATTTCAGAGAAAAGAGAGTGGTGAGTACACACGTGACACTTGTGTTGTGTGTTATTTCAGAGAAAAGAGAGTGGTGAGTACACATGTGACGCTTGTGTTGTGTGTTATTTCAGAGAAAAGAGAGTGGTCAGTACACACGTGACGCTTGTGTTGTGTGTTATTTCAGAGAAAAGAGAGTGGTCAGTACACACGTGACGCTTGTGTTGTGTGTTATTTCAGAGAAAAGAGAGTGGTGAGTACACACGTGACGCTTGTGTTGTGTGTTATTTCAGAGAAAAGAGAGTGGTCAGTACACACGTGACGCTTGTGTTGTGTGTTATTTCAGAGAAAAGAGAGTGTTCATTACACACGTGACGCTTGTGTTGTGTGTGATTACAGAGAAAAGAGAGTGGTCAGTACACACGTGACACTTGTGTTGTGTGTGATTACAGAGAAAAGAGAGTGGTCAGTACACACGTGACGCTTGTGTTGTGTGTTATTTCAGAGAAAAGAGAGTGGTCAGTACAGACGTGACGCTTGTGTTGTGTGTTATTTCAGAGAAAAGAGAGTGGTCAGTACAGACGTGACGCTTGTGTTGTGTGTGATTACAGAGAAAAGAGAGTGTTCAGTACACACGTGACGCTTGTGTTGTGTGTGATTACAGAGAAAAGAGAGTGTTCAGTACACACGTGACGCTTGTGTTGTGTGTTATTTCAGAGAAAAGAGAGTGTTCAGTACACACGTGACGCTTGTGTTGTGTGTGATTACAGAGAAAAGAGAGTGTTCAGTACACACGTGACGCTTGTGTTGTGTGTTATTTCAGAGAAAAGAGAGTGTTCAGTACACACGTGACGCTTGTGTTGTGTGTGATTACAGAGAAAAGAGAGTGTTCAGTACACACGTGACGCTTGTGTTGTGTGTTATTTCAGAGAAAAGAGAGTGGTCAGTACAGACGTGACGCTTGTGTTGTGTGTGATTACAGAGAAAAGAGAGTGGTCAGTACAGACGTGACGCTTGTGTTGTGTGTGATTACAGAGAAAAGAGAGTGGTCAGTACACACGTGACACTTGTGTTGTGTGTTATTTCAGAGAAAAGAGAGTGGTCAGTACACACGTGACGCTTGTGTTGTGTGTTATTTCAGAGAAAAGAGAGTGGTCAGTACACACGTGACGCTTGTGTTGTGTGTTATTTCAGAGAAAAGAGAGTGGTGAGTACACACGTGACACTTGTGTTGTGTATTATTTCAGAGAAAAGAGAGTGGTGAGTACACACGTGACACTTGTGTTGTGTGTTATTTCAGAGAAAAGAGAGTGGTGAGTACACATGTGACGCTTGTGTTGTGTGTTATTTCAGAGAAAAGAGAGTGGTCAGTACACACGTGACGCTTGTGTTGTGTGTTATTTCAGAGAAAAGAGAGTGGTCAGTACACACGTGACGCTTGTGTTGTGTGTTATTTCAGAGAAAAGAGAGTGGTGAGTACACACGTGACGCTTGTGTTGTGTGTTATTTCAGAGAAAAGAGAGTGGTCAGTACACACGTGACGCTTGTGTTGTGTGTTATTTCAGAGAAAAGAGAGTGTTCATTACACACGTGACGCTTGTGTTGTGTGTGATTACAGAGAAAAGAGAGTGGTCAGTACACACGTGACACTTGTGTTGTGTGTGATTACAGAGAAAAGAGAGTGGTCAGTACACACGTGACGCTTGTGTTGTGTGTTATTTCAGAGAAAAGAGAGTGGTGAGTACACACGTGACGCTTGTGTTGTGTGTTATTTCAGAGAAAAGAGAGTGGTCAGTACACACGTGACGCTTGTGTTGTGTGTTATTTCAGAGAAAAGAGAGTGTTCAGTACACACGTGACGCTTGTGTTGTGTGTTATTTCAGAGAAAAGAGAGTGGTCAGTACAGACGTGACGCTTGTGTTGTGTGTTATTTCAGAGAAAAGAGAGTGGTCAGTACAGACGTGACGCTTGTGTTGTGTGTGATTACAGAGAAAGAGAGTGTTCAGTACACACGTGACGCTTGTGTTGTGTGTGATTACAGAGAAAAGAGAGTGTTCAGTACACACGTGACGCTTGTGTTGTGTGTTATTTCAGAGAAAAGAGAGTGTTCAGTACACACGTGACGCTTGTGTTGTGTGTGATTACAGAGAAAAGAGAGTGTTCAGTACACACGTGACGCTTGTGTTGTGTGTTATTTCAGAGAAAAGAGAGTGTTCAGTACACACGTGACGCTTGTGTTGTGTGTGATTACAGAGAAAAGAGAGTGTTCAGTACACACGTGACGCTTGTGTTGTGTGTTATTTCAGAGAAAAGAGAGTGGTCAGTACAGACGTGACGCTTGTGTTGTGTGTGATTACAGAGAAAAGAGAGTGGTCAGTACAGACGTGACGCTTGTGTTGTGTGTGATTACAGAGAAAAGAGAGTGTTCAGTACACACGTGACGCTTGTGTTGTGTGTTATTTCAGAGAAAAGAGAGTGTTCAGTACACACGTGACGCTTGTGTTGTGTATTATTTCAGAGAAAAGAGAGTGGTCAGTACACACGTGACGCTTGTGTTGTGTGTTATTTCAGAGAAAAGAGAGTGGTCAGTACAGACGTGACGCTTGTGTTGTGTGTGATTACAGAGAAAAGAGAGTGTTCAGTACACACGTGACGCTTGTGTTGTGTGTTATTTCAGAGAAAAGAGAGTGGTCAGTACAGACGTGACGCTTGTGTTGTGTGTGATTACAGAGAAAAGAGAGTGGTGAGTACACACGTGACACTTGTGTTGTGTATTATTTCAGAGAAAAGAGAGTGGTCAGTACACACGTGACACTTGTGTTGTGTATTATTTCAGAGAAAAGAGAGTGTTCAGTACACACGTGACGCTAGTGTTGTGTGTTATTTCAGAGAAAAAAGAGTGGTCAGTACACACGTGACGCTTGTGTTGTGTGTGATTACAGAGAAAAGAGAGTGGTCAGTACACACGTGACGCTTGTGTTGTGTGTTATTTCAGAGAAAAGAGAGTGGTCAGTACACACGTGACGCTTGTGTTGTGTGTTATTTCAGAGAAAAGAGAGTGGTCAGTACACACGTGACGCTTGTGTTGTGTGTGATTACAGAGAAAAGAGAGTGGTCAGTACACACGTGACGCTTGTGTTGTGTGTGATTACAGAGAAAAGAGAGTGGTCAGTACACACGTGACGCTTGTGTTGTGTGTTATTTCAGAGAAAAGAGAGTGGTCAGTACACACGTGACACTTGTGGTGTGTATTATTTCAGAGAAAAGAGAGTGGTGTTGTGTTGTGTGTTATTTCAGAGAAAAGAGAGTGGTCAGTACACACGTGACACTTGTGTTGTGTATTATTTCAGAGAAAAGAGAGTGGTGTTGTGTTGTGTGTTATTTCAGAGAAAAGAGAGTGGTCAGTACACACGTGACACTTGTGTTGTGTATTATTTCAGAGAAAAGAGAGTGGTCAGTACACACGTGACGCTTGTGTTGTGTGTTATTTCAGAGAAAAGAGAGTGGTCAGTACACACGTGACACTTGTGTTGTGTATTATTTCAGAGAAAAGAGAGTGGTCAGTACACACGTGACGCTTGTGTTGTGTGTTATTTCAGAGAAAAGAGAGTGGTGAGTACACACGTGACGCTTGTGTTGTGTATTATTTCAGAGAAAAGAGAGTGGTGAGTACACACGTGACACTTGTGTTGTGTGTTATTTCAGAGAAAAGAGAGTGGTGAGTACACACGTGACACTTGTGTTGTGTGTTATTTCAGAGAAAAGAGAGTGGTGAGTACACACGTGACACTTGTGTTGTGTGTTATTTCAGAGAAAAGAGAGTGGTCAGTACACACGTGACGCTTGTGTTGTGTGTTATTTCAGAGAAAAGAGAGTGGTGAGTACACACGTGACACTTGTGTTGTGTGTTATTTCAGAGAAAAGAGAGTGGTGAGTACACACGTGACGCTTGTGTTGTGTATTATTTCAGAGAAAAGAGAGTGGTGAGTACACACGTGACGCTTGTGTTGTGTGTTATTTCAGAGAAAAGAGAGTGGTCAGTACACACGTGACACTTGTGTTGTGTGTTATTTCAGAGAAAAGAGAGTGGTCAGTACACACGTGACACTTGTGTTGTGTATTATTTCAGAGAAAAGAGAGTGGTCAGTACACACGTGACGCTTGTGTTGTGTGTTATTTCAGAGAAAAGAGAGTGGTCAGTACACACGTGACACTTGTGTTGTGTATTATTTCAGAGAAAAGAGAGTGGTCAGTACACACGTGACGCTTGTGTTGTGTGTTATTTCAGAGAAAAGAGAGTGGTGAGTACACACGTGACGCTTGTGTTGTGTATTATTTCAGAGAAAAGAGAGTGGTGAGTACACACGTGACACTTGTGTTGTGTGTTATTTCAGAGAAAAGAGAGTGGTGAGTACACACGTGACGCTTGTGTTGTGTGTTATTTCAGAGAAAAGAGAGTGGTCAGTACACACGTGACGCTTGTGTTGTGTGTGATTACAGAGAAAAGAGAGTGGTGAGTACACACGTGACACTTGTGTTGTGTATTATTTCAGAGAAAAGAGAGTGGTCAGTACAGACGTGACGCTTGTGTTGTGTGTTATTTCAGAGAAAAGAGAGTGGTGAGTACACACGTGACGCTTGTGTTGTGTGTTATTTCAGAGAAAAGAGAGTGGTGAGTACACACGTGACGCTTGTGTTTTGTGTGATTACAGAGAAAAGTGTGTGCGTTTGTGTCGTGTGGTATTGCTGTGTGTGTGTGTGTGTGTGTTATTGTTGCGTGTGCTTTTGTTGTGTGTGTGTGTGTGTGAGTGTGTTGTTGCTGTGTGTGTTGTGGTTGTGTGTTTGTTGTGTGTCCGTGTTGTGTGTGGTCTGTGTATGTTGGTTTGACTGTGTGTGTGTGTTTGAAGGTTGTGTGCGTGTAGGTTGTGTTTGTGTGTGTGTGTGTGTGTGTGTGTGCGTGTAGGTTGTGTGTGTGTGTGTGTGTGTGTGTGTGAGGTTGTGCAAAATGTGTTTCCACCCACTACACTAGCCTGTGATGATCTGGAAGAAAATCGATAATGAGACGCAGCCTGAACTTCTCTCACCGTCTCAAACACACACACACACACACACACACACACACAGACGCACACAGTGTGAATCATCAAGGGTCAGATCTCACACACACAATATCCAAACTGCCCTCATCATCCGAGCAGAACAGTCTCTGTATGCTGCTCAGCTATATTATAAACATGACATGTAATATTTGTATGATTATAGATCCAGTGATATAAAGAGTGTGTACTATCCCATCATGCACTGGGGCTCAGAGGGTCTCTAGTGTGCATGAAAAACGATTTCAACTCACAACCCTGAACCCTTGGTGACCTCATCCTCCCGAAACGAATCTTTAACAGAGATGAAGTGAGTTATTACATTCAGCGCTTCTCTTGTGTTTCTGCAGGTTTACACCACAAACAGTCCTAATGGAACAACAGGGAAGACCTTTAAAGTTCACCTGCAGCTCTGGGACACCGCAGGACAGGAGAGGTACACCAAACACACACTTTCATCATCATCATCTCGGGCTGTGATGAAGATCACTAAAGTAAAAAAGTTGTTTCTAGTTCTTAAAGTAAAGCGTACTTTAAAGATGAAGCATGTTTACTTGATCTGTAGTTTTGTGTTCTTCATTAGAGCTCATTCTGGCATTATTATGAATTTATGAAAGTAGTGGAATTCTTCACTTTTAAGTAACTATGAACATGCTTTTTAAAATAAAATATAGAGGAGTAAAAATGATGATATTATGCTTTGGAACAAAGTCAACCGTGTCAAAATAAAAGTACTCTGAGCAAGTACAGTAGCATAGTAATTTTTAAATAAAGAGACAGAGGCTGCGTCCCAGATCGTCTACTTCTATACTATAGAGTATGAGTCATAGGGCTGAGATGATTCCTCGAGTTACTCGACTAATTCGATTACGAAAAATTGCCTCGAAGCTTCATTTAATCCATTTAAGTGCAGGACTGTTATTACTCACGTCACGTCACGGCCGCTTAACTCATTCCTGTTACAGGGCTCCCTCATATCTTTACTGTCTTCAACTATCCTCACGCATTCACTGTTAGTCAACTGCTAATTCACTTACTTTGAGTCTATTTTGCGAGTAAAACTTGTTGTCCGGCTGCATTGAATCCATAAAGCTGGATGCGTCTAGTCTGTGTTGTTCTGAGTGAATAAACTGCACAGTTTAACGTGTAACACGCGTGATTCTCATGGATTTGACATGAACTTCATCTCTAGAGCTTCTCTGAGAGTTTATTTCACAATCATGTTATTGTTTGAGTGAAGAAACAGACATACTAAAAAATAAGCGTCTTCCGACAACCTGGCAAAATACAAGTCAGACTAACTCTGTATTTGTATATGGATAAATATAATACTATTTTACTACAACTAATTTAGATAAACTAAATGCATCATGCATAAGCTGAAGTTAGTTGTTTACCTTTGAAATTATTCTTTCTATTTTTATTAATATGCTTATTTATACATTTGTATTGGATTGTTATCACAGATATTTATGTATGCAATTTAAGCAATAAATATGTTAAAAAAATTTCCTTTTGAATAAAATTAAGATTTTTCATTTTAAGAACACGTCTTATTTTCTCTTGTATATTTAGTATTTCTCTTTAATAAAGAAAAAGTACTCATTATCCGAATACTCGATTAATCGATGAAAAAATCAGTAGGACACTCGGTTACTGAAATAATCGATAGCTGCATCCCTAGTGAGTCATGAATATAATGTACGAAAGAAAAAACAGTAGTCGAGAAATATACGGATGGTCGACTACTTCCGATGACATTCGTGGGTATGGATCGGATGGACCCTTTTCTATCCCATGATGCCACGGGAGCTGAGCAACGCTCACATTTCAAAAGTCAATCAATTAAATAAAGCGGAAAACTTCCGTTTGTTTTTATAGTAAGTGCCAATAAATGCATTTCTGGTGACTGAATGATGTTTTTATCAATGCTCACGTGTAGGTAGATTATAGGTCACAGGTCAAAGAGCAGGGGTCACATGCACGGGTCAATACGTCACAGGTCAAAGAGCACACGGGTCACATGACCATAAAACACGGCGGACGCAGTATCTCCCAAATGTATTCATACTCCACACACTCACATACAGAACAAACTACGTTCATTTGATCTTTTCTGATGTGAAGTCGGATGAATGAAACGGTTCGTCAGTATTTATTGAGTGATGTTGTGTCTCTGACAGGTTCAGGAGCTTGACCACAGCGTTCTTCAGAGACGCCATGGGGTTTCTCCTCATGTTTGATCTGACCAGTCAACAGAGTTTCCTCAACGTCAGAAACTGGATGAGTGAGTGACCACAGACAGACAAATACTGATCAGAGACCATCACAGACGTGTGTGTGTTTGTGTGTGTGTAGGTCAGCTGCAGGCCAACGCGTATTGTGAGAACCCGGATATTGTTCTTGTTGGTAATAAAGCAGATCTGGCCGATCAGAGGGAAGTCCAGGAGAAACAAGCGAGGGAACTCGCCGATAAATACGGGTGAGTCACACACAGATGTGAGCGATGACACGTCTGCAAAAAACATCCAACATCCTCAGAACAATAGCTAAACAACCAACTGCATCACAACCGCCTGACACCAGCACTCTAGTAACCATAACAACCATCCTGAACAGCCAATGTTCTGATTGTGAATCACGTGTGTAATTTATTAGTTCATTTGGCTCATTTAAGAACAGATGAGCAGTGGACGTCTGAAACCGTGTTTGATGTCTGCTCATATCTGTTCTCTTGACCACACGGCCTCAAACACACGCAAACACTTCACAAACATGACTGCACATCATTTGTTTTTTGAAGCAGTAACACGTATGATCCTGACTGGCTTTTCAACACATCTAAAGAGAGTAGAAAGAGAGAACATACCTGTAAACTCTTCATCCATGTGTTTCCTGAGGAAGTGATGTCACTCTTCACAGGTCATGTGATTGTTGGGATGAACCACTTCTTATTGAAATGTCCAAAGAGTAACATGATCACAAATCACAGTTATTTTGGTTTTCTTTACGTTTGATGAATATTTTGAATTACTTTATTTTATATTTTATATTTGTAGTTTTCAAGTTAATTTTAGTTTATATTTTTGTTTCACGCTTTTTATTGTTTATTTTTCATTTTCTATTAAGGTTTAATATGTTTTTTGTTTTGTTTTAGTTTTTATGTATTTCCAGTAAATAATTTAGTTCCTTAACTTAAACTGGTTTCAGATTATTACCATATGACAATATATATGAAGAGTTTGGTTCCAAACTTAGAGAACTGATTTTTATGTTTTTATTGTGTAAGTTAGCTGTGTTTTTAGTTATTATGGGTTACATCAAAACAAACCAACTGCAGTTTGATTGATAGTACTTGGAATGCACAATAAAAAACACATGATTTTAGAAATTTTTATTTTGGAACCAAACGCTTCATTTCATATTATATTATGAAATAAGTTTAAAGGCCTATATTTTATTTAATTTCAAACAATAAACTTAATAACCCAGTCACAAACATGATATTTGAAGCACATATCCCAGCGTCTCAAGATATTTTTTCTAAAGTATAAAAGTTATTTCTATGTTCATGTTTGCAGTGCAGAATGACAGAAGCGACACATGCCAAATGCCACGAGAAAAGAAACGCATCTGCACGAGCTTGAGGTTAAAGCCATGAGCAGATGCGTTTCTTTGCTTTGCTGCGTTTCCGACCGTTTTCCCTTCATTAAGCTAGCAGAAGTAAGAGTTTAGACAACGCGCTTACATCGTTAAATTGTGCCCGATATGTGTATGAATGTGTTTGTGTGAACTGAAGGTTTGTTTTGTGTTCTGTCAGTATTCAGTATTTCGAGACGAGCGCAGCCACTGGTTCTGAGGTGGATAAAGCCGTTGTGACGCTGTTGGATCTGGTGATGAAGAGAATGGAGCAGTGTGTAGATAAACCCGCCGCAGACGCACAAAACACAGACAGCACCAGCAAACTGGAGGCTGCGCCGGCCATCGAGAAGAAATGTGCGTGTTAAAGAAGCGGATGTGCCCTTCATCTCCCTGCGCTGGAGCTGTAGCGCTCGTCCGGGAGATGTCAAACTGCCGGCGCTGGTGCTGAACTCAACCGTGTTAGACATCTGTGTGGACGTTTTCATTTGAACAGGTCTCCCTTACTAAAGCATCTTTATCATCCCTTCAAAATGTTTGCAAACATGTCTTTATATTTAGATCTTAGTCCAGAAGCGCTACAGGCGTGGGCTTACGCCGGCCGTTTCTGCATTGATGTGATGACGTCTGTCCCGTTTAAGCCGACGGCTGAACAACTTCACCCTGACAGTAGAAGCAGATGAACGTGCTTTCGTTCGTGTAGCTGGAGGACTTCATGCGCTCGTGTAGAGCGGTTCACACCTCACGTCATTAATCCGATGAATTTACTGGATGTTGATTTATGAATATTTCTGCACACACGTTTATGTTGCGTTGTCTCCTCTCCTACTTAAATGAATTTGTTCACACTTTTAGAAGGTCTAGAAATCAGAAGCGTTATTCATGAAGCTCCAGCCGACAGACGGCTGTTTGTGTGCCAAACTCTCTAACACTGCCTGCCAGAGTTCATCTCTGGTGACCTGTGCATGTCTACACGACACGACGGGACAGACTCCTGCACACGCGTGTCGTCGTGTTTCGCCTGCCAATGCTTGTTTGTTACAATGAGCGTGTAATGCGTGCATGCGGTCAACGTCGAGTTTACACACACGCACACAGATGAAACCTGCACCCAAATGAGATTTCCTTTTAGATCGCTATTCTAGATTCGTAGAGTTTTGCACGGAGCCTGTTCCTGTAAAGATCAATCTGCAAGAGTAACTTGACATGTTGCTGATATTTTTTCATCCTGTTGAGTAAATAACTTTAAGATACGAAACAATGACGACTCAATTTGTACTGTAGCGCAGTGGTTCTCCAACTGGGGGGGCCCCAAGATGGCTCAGGGGGGCCCAAAGTTTTGTGGCATTTTATGAAATATAGAAATGTATCATACATTTAGTGCAATCTCCAGAAAAAAAAGAATTCGACATTGTAAAATTGAGCCTGTCTTTGGTTTAATTGAAATTAAATTTATTTGGGGAGGCCACAAAGTAATGCAACCCACACCAGGGGGGGCCTAAAATGAAAAAGTTTGAGAACCACTGCTGTAGTGGACGCATGAAGGATTCTCTGCCTTAAAAAAGCGAGACATTTTAGGGCAAATCAGATCTCTGAAAATGTATTAGACATGACAATCCTCTCTTGTGATGTTTGAATGGGGTGAATCCGTTTTTCCGTTTTCTTCATCTTAATGCAGTTTGATTTTTGTCCTAAAGTGCCAAATCAGAGAGATGTCGTGCCATATGACAGCTGTGATGTGCTGTGAATGTGATGATCACATGTTCACATCTGCTTTGGTGTTTGTAGAGATCTCGTGCTCGGCCTTTAACACAAGCTGTGTGTGTATGTGTGTGTTTTACTGGAATGCCTTTGCCACAAAGTTAGTTTTGTTTTCACGTTTACAGCATCTGAAGGATGAAGGTCCTCGTGCCTGTGCAAATCTACTGACCAATGACACAAAAGCAGGTCTCCTGACCCGGTCCGCCCGTCTGTTTTACTGCATCATGAGTACGTTTGGCAAACTAAAGCAGAAAATAACACCAATAACTATGAATTGTAAGTGTAAAGCAGGTGAAATTAACTCCTCGGTTGTTTTCTGAATGTTCATTTTGAGTTTCTGTATGCGTGTACTGTGTTACTAAAGAATAAATAAAGAGGAAAAAACGCTTCTTGATATTTCATCATGTCGTGTGGTTCGAGAGGTTCTGAATGTGTTCTTGATTCATTCCTTCATTATAAAATAGACACACATTTATTTCAGCGTCATGTGTTTTCAGGAAGTGTGTTTGTTGGCTTGTGGTCCTGTCTGATTTTTTGTCCTTTCTCTGAACGGCCCAAACCAATA
>CM017898.1:677130-684630 GCA_008369825.1 Triplophysa tibetana
TATTTGTGTTTGTGTGTGTTTGTGTACCTCAGTCTCCAGTGTGTATTTGTGTTTGTGTGTGTTTGTGTACCTCAGTCTCCAGTGTGTTTGTGTACCTCAGTCTCTAGTGTGTGTGTGTGTGTGTGTGTTTGTGTACCTCAGTCTCTAGTGTGTGTTTGTGTGTGTGTTTGTGTACCTCAGTCTCCAGTGTGTGTGTGTGTTCGTGTGTTTGTGTACCTCAGTCTCCAGTGTGTGTGTGTGTGTGTGTGTTTGTGTACCTCAGTCTCCAGTGTGTGTTTGTGTTTGTGTGTGTTTGTGTACCTCAGTCTCCAGTGTGTGTTTGTGTGTGTTTGTTTGTGTTTGTGTACCTCAGTCTCCAGTGTGTATTTGTGTTTGTGTGTGTTTGTGTACCTCAGTCTCCAGTGTGTTTGTGTGTGTTTGTGTACCTCAGTCTCTAGTGTGTGTTTGTGTGTGTGTTTGTGTACCTCAGTCTCCAGTGTGTGTGTGTGTTCGTGTGTTTGTGTACCTCAGTCTCCAGTGTGTGTGTGTGTGTGTGTGTGTGTTTGTGTACCTCAGTCTCCAGTGTGTGTGTGTGTGTGTGTGTGTGTTTGTGTACCTCAGTCTCCAGTGTGTGTTTGTGTTTGTGTGTGTTTGTGTACCTCAGTCTCCAGTGTGTGTTTGTGTGTGTTTGTGTGTGTTTGTGTACCTCAGTCTCCAGTGTGTGTGTGTGTGTGTGTGTGTGTTTGTGTACCTCAGTCTCTAGTGTGTGTTTGTGTGTGTTTGTGTACCTCAGTCTCAAGTGTGTGTGTGTGTGTATGTGTGTGTGTGTGTTTGTGTGTGTTTGTGTACCTCAGTCTCTAGTGTGTTTGTGTGTGTTTGTGTACATCAGTCTCTAGTGTGTGTTTGTGTTTGTGTGTGTTTGTGTACCTCAGTCTCAAGTGTAAGTGTGTGTGTGTGTTTGTGTGTGTTTGTGTACCTCAGTCTCTAGTGTGTGTGTGTGTGTTTGTGTGTGTTTGTGTACCTCAGTCTCTAGTGTGTGTTTGTGTTTGTGTGTGTTTGTGTACCTCAGTCTCTAGTGTGTGTTTGTGTGTGTTTGTGTACCTCAGTCTCTAGTGTGTGTTTGTGTGTGTTTGTGTACCTCAGTCTCCAGTGTGTGTTTGTGTTTGTGTACCTCAGTCTCTAGTGTGTTTGTGTGTTTGTGTGTGTTTGTGTACCTCAGTCTCTAGTGTGTGTTTGTGTTTGTGTGTGTTTGTGTACCTCAGTCTCTAGTGTGTGTTTGTGTGTGTTTGTGTACCTCAGTCTCCAGTGTGTGTGTGTTTGTGTACCTCAGTCTCTAGTGTGTGTTTGTGTGTGTTTGTGTACCTCAGTCTCTAGTGTGTGTTTGTGTACCTCAGTCTCTAGTGTGTTTTTGTGTGTGTTTGTGTACCTCAGTCTCTAGTGTGTGTTTGTGTTTGTGTGTGTTTGTGTACCTCAGTCTCCAGTGTGTGTGTGTGTGTGTGTGTGTTTGTGTACCTCAGTCTCCAGTGTGTGTGTGTGTGTGTGTTTGTGTACCTCAGTCTCCAGTGTGTGTGTGTGTGTGTGTGTGTGTGTGTTTGTGTGTGTTTGTGTACCTCAGTCTCCAGTGTGTGTGTGTGTGTGTGTGTGTGTGTGTGTGTTTGTGTGTGTTTGTGTACCTCAGTCTCCAGTGTGGACACATTGCTGCTGAACTCTAAAACTTTCTTGGCTTTGTTTTCTTTCTCCAGTTCGAGCTCCTCCAGGTTACGTTCAGCCAACCAGAGTTTCTCTGAGAGAAGCTGAGAATGATCCGTTTGTTTCTTCAGAGCTTCCTGCATCACAAACACACAATACATCAGAAACACAACACACACACACACAAATCAAATGTACACACAGTAATTCATAACACACACACACACCTCTGTGTCGTCGATCCTGTTCTTGAGAGACTGTTGAAGGAAGTTGAAGGCGTATTCCTGTGTGTTGGCCTCCAGCATCACCTCACGCGCCTCCTTCAGCTCAATCTAAGAACACACACACAGGTTTGTGTCAGTGATGACGGGTGGATGTGGATCTGTGTCAGTGGAGTGTGTGTTTGTGTCTCACCTCCATCTGTTTGAAACGCTCGATCATGACGTTATTGTTGCTCTCCAGCTCCACGATTCTCTCTCTCATGCGGTTCAACTCTCCCTGCATCTGAGTGTTTGTTCGCAGCAGATCTTCGTTGTTCACCAGGAGTCCTCTCATCTCGAAGCGGATCTGATTCCTCTCTTTCTCCATCACCACGCTCTCCGCTTCCAGAAACTGGTTCCTCTGTTGGGGAGCGTACAGCATGAGACCCCCGTTCACAAGGTTTGGTCATCAAACGCACAGACGTAAGGAGTGAGATACTGACCCTCTGACAGTCCTCCAGCTGCTTGGTGAGCTCCTGGATGAAGTCACGCTTGTTCGGCTGACTGTTTCGATGGATGAATTGACCCGGAGGCGGCTGCAGGACGGTACACGCGTGACATTAAATGCATGTCATGTGAGAGCAGACAGAACTTTGGCACACGAGCATCAGACTCACCTCTCGTCTGCGCGTCAGACTGTCGTAGTTAGAAATGCGTGAGCGATGAGGCATTTTAGGACTGTGACCTGGACTCACGCTTCTGAACAGGTTGACATCTGAGACGCCAGATGACATCACATCCTGTGTGTGCTACACGGTCACAAACACTTAGAGCAGAACTATTGCTAATGACACACAAACGTCTTGTGAAAGCTGAATAAATACGATTTCTATTGATGTATGAGTCGTTAGAATATGACAATATCTGTCTGAGATAAAACCGTTTAAAACTCTGAAAAAAACTTCAGAAAAAAATCTGAATATTGAGCTGCAGCACATTCACTCAAAACAATAATATTTTTTATATATTTACTATAGGAAATACACAAAATATCTTCATGGAACACCTTTTACTATAAATGTTCCCGTGCTACTAAACACTGCAAAAAAAAAACACCGCTTTTTTCTTGTTTTCCTGTAAAAATGTCTACAAATTCTTGAATGAAGAAGCATTTTCCTGATGAGCTAACTGATCTAAGAAAATAAGTCTTGTTTTATTAAAAAAATATGAAATTTCAGCAAATAAAAAAATCTTGAATTAAGCGACTAAGAAAAAGGTAAAGAGTAATCTTAAAGATTACTTTTCTTACCCCATTGGCAGATTTTTTACTTGTTTTAAGCACAAATTCAGTGAAATTTCACTAAAAACAAGATTTATTTTCTTAGGTCATTTCGCTCATCAAGAATTTTGCTCTTCTTGATTCAAGAATCCGTAGACATTTAACTGGAAAACAAGAACAAAGACTAAGTAAGAAAGTCATGTTTTGCAGTCTAAGACTGTTTTTTTGAACCAGGGTCACATTTGTTCATTTTAAAGGAGTTTGTTGAGTTTAAAGTGTCCATGAAAACATGCTGCAGACACTTTCTTTCATAACCCGCAGCTGTGCATTCATATACTGACACACACACAGTATTTGTGAATGAGAAGACAGTTACCCTGAAGTCAGACATTCTGTTCGGAGGTTTGTAGTCCAGTGACATTGTTGCATACGGACTGTTAAATACTCTGGGTGGGCTTTCAATTCCTCCCATCTGAAAGACCAAAAGAAAGAAGATGCACAGTTCAGTCTACATCCGATAGACTACTAGATTTTCTTACAAACATTTTTTTTTTTTGATCTTGATCTTCTATAAAAAAGTAATGTAGGTTTTTGTATCTTGTCAATTCTGACACAGAAGGGACTCGCTTTACCTTCAACCTCGATTTGGTTTAACACGTACAGTAATGCTAGAGACTCACTCACTCTATCTGACATACTGTCCCAGTCTCGTGATGACAGCGAGTCCATGGAGCCGCGGATGCTGGGACTGATTTTCAGCAGGTTACTAGTGCCCTCGCCTCCCACCGAACCATTGGCGGCGCTGGTACCGTTGGACCCGAGGAACAGCTCATATTTGGGGTTCGGGCGGATTTTGGGGATGGCTGGTTCAACTTCTGACCTCCTATCGCCGTTGAAGTTAGAATGCTGAGTAGGAAACAACAACAACGTTTGAGTCGGACGCAACCTCAGAAATCAACACCAGCGTCACTCAAACACAAAGACGCACTGGAAGATGAAGTCCTGTAGAGTTCGGACACAACACACACACAAACATTTTAAAAGAAAAAAATCAAGAGCGCTCATGCATGGACAAAACGCTCTGGTTTTGCAGTCAAACATCAAGACGATTGTTAGTGCTGAAGGTGATTGATCAAGCGTGCCGGAAATCACATGAGTGTCATTGGCTGATTGGTGCCAACTTCATGCATGGAGCTCTTGACGTGTCATGCATCACATGGCAGACGTGCAGCTGACGTGGACATTCGCAGTGAATCAACACGCTGACGGTCGGTCTGGTCCAGAACCAGTGTGGACTTACCGGACCAGAAACCACCACAATCGGTCTGTCTGTGTGGTGCTGGGATATGTCCTGTGACGTCTTCTCGTCTTTGGCGTGTTTGGATTTGTCCTCCGTGTCGTCGTCTGTGCTGTTTGTTTTGGAGTAATCCTGATCGTGCATTCTGGATTCTTCTGCGGTCTGGTTTCTCTTTCTGTCTTCGCTTTCAAGGTTCTGTTTGTCAGCTCGGCTGGTCTCTCCGCTCCTCGTGCCCTCCTTCTGCTCTTGACCTTTGACCCACGACCCACTGGGCACGTTCTGCCCTTCGCCGCTGGAACCCGAGAACTTGTAGATGAGGTTTTTCACACTTCCTGAACGCGTCAAATTGGTCCATTTTCTGTCCTCGTTCTCCATGGCGACGCTCATTCTTGCGCCCGTGTGTGAGTTTGAAGTGCCTGTGTTGCGCTCTGAGATATGTTTGTTGTCTGTTCCCTAGAAACATATCACTGGGTTTTAAAACACACACAGAGTTCTGACTGCATCGTGACCGTTAGCTCTACTTCTGTTGAGAAATAAACTCGTCTGGGTTGTGAAATCATTTCATTTCTCAGCAAGATGGAAAACACCCATCTGATGGAGACATTACAACACAACAACACTGCTGTGAACAAACAACAAATAACAATCCATACGATCATTCATTCATCACATTCATGAGATCAATCGAACATATCAAATCCAACAAAAATCACATGTCATTCAGGAACAACGGGCATATTACTCTGAACCTGAACCTAGTTGTAGTGCAGACACAGAAGATGTCAAAGATTCAACTTCATTCACAGAGTTCAGGAGTCACACATCATGCTCTCACATGACATTAGCATCACTTCAGTCAGGGACACGACAACATGTTATCGGCTGTCGCTATTGACTACCATCACCCCAGTGCTGTCAATCATGAGGTGAGGTGTGTGGGTGTCACCCTTTGATGAACTCGCTGTCTGTCACATAAAGACAATATCAGGTGTACACACACACACTCTAGTGTATATGGACGATGAATTTAAAACTACAATCTTTAATAGACCCCTGTGTGTGTGTCCATGTGTGTGCACGTTTGTATCAGAGTGCGTTGTGTCTGTGTGTGTTTGTGTACGCAAGTTTGTCTGTGTGTATGTACGTATGTGTGTCTGTGTGAGTCAGCTTGATGTATGTGTGCGTGTTTGTGTGTCTGTGCGTGCGTGCGTGCGTGTTTATGTATGTGTGCATGTGTGTGTCCATGTGTGTGTATGTGTGTGTGTGTCAGTGTGTATGTACATATGTGTGTGCTTGTGTATGTGTGTGTCCGTGTGTATGTTCGTGTGCACGAGTGTGTCTGTGTGTTTGTATGTATGTGTTCTTGTGTGCGTGTGTATGTTTGTGTGTGTCCATGTTTATGTATGTGTGTGTGTGTCCATGTTTATGTATGTGTGTGTTTGTCTATCTGTATGTTTGTGTGCGCATGTGTGGCCGAGTGTAATCATGTGTAGGCATATGTGTGTATGTTTGTGTGTGTCCATGTTTATGTATGTGTGTGTGTGTCCATGTTTATGTATGTGTGTGTTTGTCTATGTGTATGTTTGTGTGCGCATGTGTGGCCGAGTGTAATCATGTGTAGGCATATGTGTGTATGTGCGTGCGCATGTGTGTCATATGCTTGTTTGTGTATTTATGTGCGAGCGTGTGTGTGTGCGTGCGTATGCGTGTTTGAGTGGTTGTGTGTGTGTGTTTGTGCGTGTCTGTGTGCGTGTATCCCTTTGCATGTATGTGTGTGTTTATATTTGTGTGTGTGTATGCGTGTGCATGTTCGTGTGTGTGTGTGTCATGTGGAGAGTCAATGCGAGTCAATGTGGACAAATGCAGTTGCATTATATTATGAACATGATGTTTCTGTGAGCTCAGAGAGATCATCCATCATGACACACATGATAAAAGCTCAGAGACTCATTGACGTCTCTTTTACAATCTCTGACAGCTGGCTATCTGTAAACATGTCCACAGCATCTGAGACAAACATGTGCTCTCACACATTCACAATCCTGAAATCTTTCAGAATAATAAAGAGTAATTATGTTAATGAGGGTCCGCTGGGGGTTTAAGGTTTAATCCAGGGACTCGTCTCATGGGACGCTGCACAGATCTCTGTGTAACAGGGCGGGCGGCTCCTCGGGTCACTTACAGCATTTAAGCTTTCTAAAGGGATAATCGCTTAATCTAGAATTTAACGTGATTAATTATCATCAAATAGGATTTCATTCTGCCAAGGGCCCCGTGAGACCTTCGCTGCGTCTGTGTTTCAGAGCAGTAAATTGAAATAAAGTAACCTGTGACAGACGGCTTGTGATGAATGTGACAGACGTGATTAACTTTATGAGGAAGCAACACATTTACAGAAATAAACTCTCAAAGCTTTTCTTCAACATCACATCATCACAGTCACATCGCTGTAGCGACAGCAGGTCACACACTGACAATGGTATTTGGGGGCGGGATTAGTATGTAAATGAGGTCAGGACAGGGGGCGTGAGAGCGGATCGGACCCGCACCAGACGGTGGAGAGGTACTATCTGTTCTACATACCTCTGGTTCCATCGCCACGGGGCGAGAGACATTCCCTCAGGTAGAGAGAGAGAGAGAATTACATCTGTCTCACTCACACACCATCAACATCAACACTGAAATACTGTATTACAATATAAATACTGTATTACAGTAATGAGAATCTAATGAGAATAACCGCAGAGAAGAGAAAGAGAGAAAACAACAAAATGTAAAAATAAACTTGTAATAAATGCGTGTATGGGAATGAGTGCTGAACTGTGTGTGTGTGTGTGTGTGTCCAGGGGCCTCATTGTAACATATGTTGAATTCAGGATGTGCCCTGACCCAGTTTACGGCAATCCTGTGCCGAGAATTACACTGTGTGTTTGTGTAAATGTGTTTCTATATTATATTGTATGTCTGTGTACAATACATGTGTATTTTTGTATTTGTGTGTCCATTGTATCTGTGTGTGTGTGTGTGTATACAGTACATGAGTATCTTTGTATTTT
>CM017898.1:689630-721578 GCA_008369825.1 Triplophysa tibetana
CATGCATTGCACACTCGCACGCATTGCAAACACACAAATACACAAACTCAAACACACACACTCACATATGCACCCACACACTCAAAAAAACACAATCTCAAACACACACACACACAAAGAAAAAAACTAACACATACATGCACACTTACACACAAAAATACACAAACACACACACACAACACACTCGCACCCATTGCACACACACACACACACAAATACACAAACTCAAACACACACACTCACATATGCACCCACACACTCAAAAAAACACAATCTCAAACACACACACACACACAAAAAAAAACACACACAACACACTCGCACGCATTGCACACACACACAAAAACACAATCTTAAATGCACACAGACGCAAAAAAAACCTCACACACATGCACACTTACACACAAAAATACACAAACACACACTCGTGCACACATGCATTCCACACACGCACACTCAAAAAATACACAACTCAAACACACACACATGCACACGCAAAACACATGGGGACTTTACATAGACATGATCATGTCAAATGTTCAAACTCTATATTCTTTCCTGTAATGATTAATCCCTAAAGCAAAACATCACGCAAACCTTTCTGCATGTTCAACGTTTTTCAGTTTATGATGTCATCAACATGAGAAAGAAAAATGGGTTCATATGTAAATGTGACTCATATTCACCAAGTTAAAGCAGCTACTGAAGACAGAGATTATTGTCTTATACCAGACGGACGGACAGACAGACAGACAGACAGACAGACAGGTGGAGGATAATGTGCATGATGGTAAATAATGTTGGTTGGGCAGGTCGAGCTGGTTATCTGGGATATTCCCGCCCTCACCACAAAATAAAACAGAATGTGTGTTTACACAGACACACTGCAGCAGGGCATGCTGGGATGTGTGTTAAGTGTGTCATTTCTGTAACTCTACAATCTCCACACAAAACTGTCAAATAATCACAGGTTCACCAAAACAACCACGACTCGCATCAGTTTTACCCAAACACACACTCATGAGTGTGTTCTGTCAGATGCATGTGATGCATTAAACTCCTGCACACATGTGTGACTGCGTGTGTGTCTGTGTGTGTGTCTGCAGAGGTGCATGTGAACACATGTCTCAACTGCAATTCCCTAAAAACTTAATTAATCATCAGCAAACATCACTCAACACGTGACCATTACACTGACATGTATATACTGTAGTCATGGACCTGAATCACATTCATTATTCATTCATCTGAAGTGTTTTATAACATGTGTGTGTGTGTGTGTGTGTGTGTGTACTTACTGTTAATTTATAGTTTCTCTTTCTGTCGTGAGGTATTTCAGACTGATGTTCCTCTGGTTCAGCAACACACTGTTATAAAACACACAAACAGAGCAAAATATTAACTTCATGATGAACTGTACACTGAATCACACACTGAATATGCACAACATCTCATTTCTGCATGAGACATACGGACAGACAGACAGACAGACAGTCTGACCGACACCTGTTCATGTGTTTACTGTATGTTGAGAGTATCATGAAGTTCTGAACTCGCGGCAGAGAATCTTCACAGCACATAAACTGATATTGGACAGAAATAATGTGACTAATGGACTGAGATGAAGTTGGAGGCAGAGATTTTCAGACCCAGATGGAACGGTGTGATGGAGGACAAATCAATCTGTCGAATCTGCTCCTACAAATCACGACACATATCACCTGCTTAACCACGACACGCATCACACATCCAAACACATGCAGAGACTCACAACACACGTGCATGAAACGACAGCGCTAACGACAGCCAAGTCGAGACCGGAGGAATGATATTAAGATATCTGTGGAACAGTGGCGGCCGCTGGTCTTTCAAAGAGGGGAAGCTCATTTCACAATGAATGAATGAACAAACTATCTAAAAAATATATATAAACACGACGGAGGAAATGTGGGTATACATTTAACTGAAACAAGGAATGTGGTGTATAATTGTGTGAAATGTATGATGAAAATTGGCAAGCAATTTCGGCAAGCAAATACCAAGAAATAGGTTTCAGCAGTTTGTCTTTCAACTACACTTGAAAAATCCGCAATGGGACTGAGATTGAATAGCTTTAGCGTCAGCGACTTTTTATAGAACAAAATTGCTGTCAATCAAAACGCGATGCAGTCTTTCGACAGACCCTCCAATCATCATGCAGACGCTCGGAGTCCGGGCCAGCCCACTCCTCCATTCATCCCAGAGACGCTGAGCGTCCGTGGGCGGGACATAATCGCAGCATTATCCAATGACCGTCTTGTTTCTAAGCACTGAAAAAAACTGTTTAAAGCAGCCAATTGAAGTCAATGGACGCTGGGCTTCAACAGAGTAATGCACTGTACGCTACGGGAATGAATGAGAAGGAAATCTAGTCAGCCGACCTAAGTAGCTGATTCACGAGATGAACGTGTTTAACGCATTTTAAGTCAATAAAATGTTAACATAATAGTACATATATTTGACCATTCATTTTTTGACAATTATAGGGGAAGCTGAGCTTCCCTTGCAGTCTTAAAGAAATCGCGACTGCTGTGGAATCACTTTGCGTGTGCACCTGTACTAGTTTATTAACCAGCACCATCGTTCACACACAAACTCACCAACAATGATTCATCACTCATCATTAAATCCTGCTGGAACAAACACAGACTAATGGTCAACATGCCAAAACATTTCTGCTGCTGTCTGCAGACGCTCACAGACGGACGGACGGCCAACAGAGACACAAACAAAACGATGGACAAACGTACAGAGACACAGAAACGTTAGGTGGACAGATAGATGTGCTCAAAAGGATTTTACAATAAATATATTTTCATCATCTTGATGAAATTTCCACATAACATTAGTGTAAAAACTCTGAGAAATGAAGCTCTCTCTCACTGTGTGTCCAGTGATGTTTGAAAGCTTGTCATTGCATAACACACACACACACAGTTTCACATGTTGTTTGTTAACAATAGATTCCAGTGTACACATACAGTATTCATCACACTGTCATCAATCACAGTGCACTGCAGGAAACCACAGACACCCATGACATCATCGGTCAGTCTATGAGTGTGACACAACACACCAGAAGCTTTAAAATCCCAAAGACTTAAGATGAGATATCTGACATCCTCACAGCACAAAGCATGTTGTGAAACTAAACTGAACCCATATAACACATCACTATAAGAAACACCTTAACCAATTAATAAATCAAAAGCCAATGAAAAAATCACCGAATATAAGAGAATCATACTTACACACACACTGACACACACACACACACACAAAGAGAGAGAGAGCGGCAGACGACTGGAAACGTCTTGTTTTCTGTTAACAACAGTGTTTGAGTTTGTTGCTGTGTGACCCCCCCCTCACCCCCCAGAACTCAAACTGTATATGTGTGTGTGTGTATTTGTGTGTGAGAGATAGAGAGAGAGAAAAGTACCGAGAGAGAGAGAGAGAGAGAGAGAGAGAGAGAGAGAGAGAGAGAGCGAGAGAGCAAGTAAGCAAGAGAAAAAGAGCGAGCGAGCGAGAGAGAGAGTGAGAGAGAGAGAGCTAGAAAGAGAGCGAGCGAGAGAGAGAGAGCGGATAGAGAGAGAGAAAGAGACCGGATAGCGAGCGAGCGAGCGGAGAGAGAGCGGAGAGAGAGAGAGCGAGAGAGGGAGAGAGAGAGAGGGAGAGAGAGAGAGAGAGAGAGAGCGAGAGAGGGAGAGAGAGAGAGGGAGAGAGAGAGAGGGAGAGAGAGAGAGGAGAGAGAGGGAGAGAGAGAGAGAGAGAGAGAGAGCGAGAGAGGGAGAGAGAGAGAGTGAGAGAGAGAGAGGGAGAGAGAGAGAGGGAGAGAGAGAGAGCAAGAGAGAGATAGAGAGAGAGAGCGAGAGAGAGAGAGTGAGAGAGCGAGAGAGAGAGAGCGAGAGAGAGGGAGAGAGAGGGAGAGAGAGAGAGGGAGAGAGAGAGAGGGAGAGAGAGAGAGGGAGAGAGAGAGAGCAAGAGAGAGAGAGAGAGAGAGAGCGAGAGCGAGAGAGAGTGAGAGAGCGAGAGAGAGAGAGCAAGATCTTCACAAATCTACAGTATAAGTATGTAAACACACACGAAAGCTCAAAACATCTCAACAGGAGCAGACACGGGGACAGCGGGCAAACTTTCAAGCGGGCGGAAATCAGAATCAAGGTCACATTCCTGCAGAGATGTGTGTTCTCTCATACAGCAGAAAGACAAACACACAATAAAAATGACGACAATCCCTCCACTTCATTACGGTCTACACAACACAACATATTTAAGAACACAACAGATGAGATTTGGAGAAGAAATGAGCGGTTGTGTAAGAACAGGTGGTGAAACATGTCTTATGTTCAAAGTTGTGAGTGACCCCGTCCCTGTGGCACACAGGTGAAAGGCATGCTGGGATCAGGGCGTGTGCGGGTGGGGCTGTTAGCTCCGTCAGTGGCTGACAGCCAGCGCACACACACCTTCAGCAGGAGGGCGTGTGTGTGTGTGTGTGTGTGTGGGTTTGGGTGGGGTTGTTTTAAATGTTGTTCAGTTAAGTTTAAAGAAGTGAAGAAACACAACTTTCCCTCCTGTCAATCACTCGCTCACTCTCCCACAAACTATAACGTCATCGTCATCACGGGTCTCTACAGGACTTCCTCAAAATCACCAATGGAAATGTTTCCAAAGCTCTCCGTGACCTTCAGAGCTGAAGTGTTTCCATGAAGCGGTCTGCCCTCAGGCCTAAACACCAAACACACTTTCCTTCTGACAACAAGCCAGTTTACACCAAAAACGCTTTCTTGTGTTGAGAATGAGTCATAAACTTGTGTTGAATACGTGAAACAATTCATCAGAAATAGAAATTCTAGGAATCAGAAACAGAAAGAGTAAACCTTCATGTGGATCTGTGGAACGCTAAAAGATATTTTGAGAAATGTCTCAAAATGGAAGTCAATTCGGTGTTGTTTGATCGTTAACATTCTTCGAAATATCTTCTTTTGTGTTCATTCAGGTTTAGACTGACACGAGCATGAGATCAGCAGCTGACACTCTCCGTCAATCCGACCGCACGTGATCAACGTATCCGATAGGGTCAAAGTCCAGTCAACGTCACATTCACTCATCTATGACATGCATTCCTGTTGCTATGACAACGTGACTCATTCCACCGGCATTCCGTATAAAAGTCACTCCCGCTGGATGAATTCCGAACACGCCCCGAAGGCTGTTGCTAGGAGACGGCAGACGCTCCAGCTCGGACCTTAACTTTGAAAAAATCAAACTTCAGATGCAAATGAAGGACGAAGCACTGGACCATTCACACGAGAGCTGAGCTAATGATTAAAGACAGGATTGAGTATGTTTATGATCCTCCAACATCTCAGAGTCAAAAGAAGAGCACAGATTTATTCAGATTTCTTATATCGGTCAAGCACTCAATGAAGAGACACCAGACAGTACCGATCAATATAATAGTTGTGCTCACTAGATACCATTGAGTTAATACTATAAATGATCAACTTTGACCAGTCAAAATCATCTAAAGCGTAACACTCACTGATGTGTTTACAGCAGCGTACAGAAGCACAAATATCTAAAGAAGCACTTTTATGTATGGTTTTACTATAGTAAAAGTGTTTTTTGGAAGATTGGTTTCCACTATTTTACAACAAATATCATGTAAAACTATTGTTACTGTAGAGACCAGAGTAAGTGTCTGCATCAAGCTTATTTTAGTTTACCAAAGAGTTTGAAAACGTATCTGTTCATTAAATTCAAATCAAATATGATTATTTATCAATTCATAATAATAATATATAAATGACAATATTTCATATTATAGGAAAAAGGAAAATTTGAAATGTTGCCTAAAAAATAAACCGAAATAAGTTCATAATAATAAAAAAAGTAAAAGAAATAAAATCGAAATATCATGACAAACGCAAATAACACATTGATAAAAAAATAAAATGAACATAAAATCGAAATATAAAAGATCATTCTCAGTCTATAAATATATATTATAAAACTATGCTGACTCAAATAAAACAAAAGCATGGTTACTATAGTTCAACCACAGTTCATTTTCCTCTTACAAATATTAACCACAGTTTTACTATAGTAAAGTCTAAGCATGTTTTATGGCTGGATTGGACCATCTGTGTGGTTTACTACACTTTGGTTAAACTCTGACAAAATCACAGTGAACTTGTGGTTGCTGTGCTTTCACTATAGTAATCATATTTCTGGTTTTATTTGTAATAAAGTTGTGCTTCACTTGTGTAAGGCGACCAGCTAAACTCTGAGAACATGTTGAGATGCAGAGCTGATGTGTGTGTGTCTTTAATGATCTGTTGGACACCGAGACGCCAAACACATTCAGGTGTTATAATGACAATATCATCACAGCTGGACATCAAATCATCTTCAGGTGTTTTCTAAAGTGCTTCAGCACCAGCATGTGTTGTGATGTGAATCTCTGGACATCACAGCCGAACAACAGAGCGATGATGATAGAGAAGTTCACACGCCTGCACGTTCACCAAACAATAATCTCTATAGTGTTTCATCAGATTATCTGTAAACAGATCAGCTTTGGGTAGATAACAAATATAAAACTAAAGAATTCGTATTAACTTACTAAAGTATACAAATGTGAGAAAGATACATTAATGCATGTGCTCTAAAGTTAGACTTTGAATTTCAAGATCTTTTCCACTTTTGTATACGTTACACAGTATTTAGTTCAATTACATGTGAAGTCACTTTAACTAAACTACAGAACAAATAAGAGTAATCCCTTACTCACTTCTTTAAGGGAAAAATAATTCAATTACAGTAACAGATAACTTGGTACTAGTTACGCCCAACACTGAAACAGATAATGTTATATCATCCCATCGGTCTCGTCAATGGAGCCGACAGTCCATCTCACAAAACTGTGTTGTTCATACAGAAGAACACATTTATGCTTGTATTTTCAAGTGAAGAATCAGGACTGAAGAGACGACGGATGACTTGTTGACATTTAGATTTAAGAGCTTGCATGACAAATTCTTCAGGGAATATTTCAGGCTATAATGAGACAATAGATAATTACAGATGACTGAACGTCTTAATTCAAGCGAATCACACACAAAAAGACAGAAACACACTTACAAGACACACTACTAAACACAAGAATGACTACACCTGTCTAGACAGCACCAAGAATTCACGATCGGATATCAAAGACAAAATCCTGGTGATTTGCAAAAGAACGTTTTTAAACATTTTAAAAAGCAAAGGATGTGTGATGGGATACGAATGAATCTCTCGCACCTGTTTTCAGACCAGCAGACATCTCCTGTCCTGACTGAAGAAAGTTTACTTCGTGAGCAAACTAACAAACTTTGTCCCAATGAAACTGTGATTTGCGGGTTCATTACGGAAGAGACAGAAGCCCAATCAAGACTGAATAATTGGCCAGTAAATATTGGGCGGTTGCCAGGTTTTGGGTTCATGAGACACGCCGGGATTCTTCAGAGAGCCGGAAAAACACCAGACGACCGACTTAATATGCAAATCAGACCGTAATGAAACAAAAAGACTGAAAGAATGACTGATGAGTGACACACACACACACAAACACACACATGTTGGGTTTTTAAACTCCGTGGGGACGGTCCATAGGCGTAATGATTTTTATACTATACAAACTGTATATTTTATCCCTAAACCTAAAGAGCATAAACAACTTTTAGCATTTTTTGATTTTCAAATAATATCGTTCTGTACAGTTTAGAAGCTTTTTTGCCCATGACACGCGTCCCCATAAAAACAAGGCCACAAGTATTAAAATATTTCTGTTATCTGAGAGATCAAATAAAATGTAGGCCTAAATATTATTTTAAAAACTTTAAATAACAATTAGAACTGTTGCATTAAAACTGAACTGAAATAAGTTTGAGGTATTAAAATTATTGACTGAAAATAAAACTAAATAAAATTTCCAAAGCACTATTTGAAAACAAATAAAATGACTGAAAATTGATGAAAAGACTGCAAAATGTAAAACACAAAAATACACATATAGACAAAAATAATAATAATAATAATAAACTATATCAGGGCGGGACAGGTTGAATATAGAATTATTGTGTGTATTTATGTTTACATTGTGGTTTGTTGTTCTTTGATTACTGATATTAATAAAGCTCCTGTGTGTTTTACAAAAGAAAAAACAAAAGTGGCTTGACACACAGATGTACAGAGAGACCGAAAATGAGACACACTGTCTCCTAAAGTAGTTATTATTATTACTGCACATTCAGCGCGTTTAAGTGCAATTAAAGCAGAAAGGTGACACCACCCTCACTCGACATCTAAAGACCCGACCGGGCCCTCAGGACGATCTCATGAAGTGTGTCAGGTGCACACATCCTTCTGTTCACACCGCTTCACATAAACACACACGCTACATCATGTGATCTCCATTACCTACACAACACCTCAACAAAATGCCTCTTTTGTTGCATTTCAGTGAAAGCTGAACTGATAAATAATATAATAATCTCTTTCACCGCATCCTAACCAGTGTATAATTTTCGTAAACTACAACTAAGATAAAAACGATTGATGAAATAATTATTTCGTTAACTGAAATAAAATTAAAAATGTAAATAAATGTAAGCAACTTAAATGAGACGAAACTAACGACAGTTGTTAATAATAATAATTATCACAATTAATAATAGTTTTCATAAATAATGAGGTATTTCCCATTGTGGCTAATTCTGTCTTGACTGTAGACGCAGCAGTTCTATACTATAGATAACAAGTCACGCTCATTTGCGTCATGACGTCAGAGCACCATTTTGGATAATTTCAGGTTTTGACTGAAACTGGATGGAGAAGAACCACATAATTGAGGGCTGGTCGAAAACGGCATTTGCAATCGAATCACCGCGTGGAGTAACAAAAACGTCATGATAAAAGATTCGGAAAGGAGGAGTAATACAAACAATGATGCTAATGACGATGCTAGCAGCTGTGTGAGTAGCAGCAGACTCTGTCATCATGCTTTCAAAGATCTGAGGTTTGGCCAACAAATTCCAATAAAACTAAAAACTAAAATATATAAAAACAAATAATTTTTTTACATGAAAGAAAAACTCAATTAAAACAAAACTTTCAAGAATAAAACTAACTAAAATTGAACTGAAATTTGTAGCAAATTAAATAAAAACAAATTTTAAAATGCAGAACTAAAATAACCCTGATCCTAACCAAAAACGATGCGATTCCATACCGAATGCGCGAAAAGGCGCGGGACACTAAACGCAGCCAATCAGAAACATATTTCTCTGTTCAGGCCCCCTTGCACGCTGTAGAGAGATGTGTGCTATGCTATAATTTCAGAATCCTAACGTTTGTAATCAAACATATATAGCGTGTCCTCAGCCATGTTTGGCGATTAATATTCATGAGGTGCAGAACTTACATCGAACGAGATCGTTATGGGGGCGGAGCTGTCAGCCGCGACGTGTCCAAAATAGCCCCCTATACCCTAATATAGTGCACTATTTGAGGGGACATACATATTTACCACCGATTTAACGTTAAACTCACGGCTCTCACTAAATACTTGCTGTTTCGAGCCTGACGTCATCGCCCAATCGTGCTTTCAATGGCTGTGGTTAGCGTCAGGTCAGGGTAAAGGTTTCGTAAGACTTGAAACACCAAGAATTTGGTCAAAAACAATGAGCCACGCCCACTTATCTGACTCGAAACACCAATGATTTAGTGAGAGTAAACTCGCGGATAGATGCTTGCCATCTATCGTAGAGCTCGCGCTAAATGAATTCCCGCGTCTCGCTAGAAGATGCGCCCGCAATGTTTCCAGTGCACCGAGAGTCCGAATTTACTCAGTCTTTTCCACCTGCTCCTTAAAGCTGACTATATTAGTGATCTAATGTATGGAATAGTGAATGAGATTATAGTGGGCGATATCTAAAATAGAAATAAGCCGTTGCTCGTAGCACAGCGCTGTCGCGGCTGCACAAAACCTCTGGTTAAAGGATATTTCACTAGCAAAACGTCCTCATGTTTTACTCCCCCTCAAGGCATCCTCACTGAATGTTGTTTTCTTCTGGAAGAATAATGCAGTCGGAGTAATAACACCACGTATAATTTTACTTTCAAGCGGTAGAATTGGAGTGAACGGGTGGTGATTTTTTGAAGCTCCAAAAAGTGCATCCATTGATCAAAGAACTGCTATCAGTGGTCTAAATAAATACTTCTGACGCGAATCCATGCGTTTGTTTAAGAGAAATATCCATAAAAACGTTGATATCTAGTTTCCGTCATCTCTCGAATGCGCTTGAACCAGAGGCTTGTTTTTTCCGCCAAATGACGGTAATGAAAGCTTCCGCCAGAGTAGATGCGATCCAACTGGAACAAAACAAATAATGCAGTTTTCGTCATCTGCCAGAATAATATATCTGGCATAGATATATCAAAAAATACATTAAATATAAAAAAGAGGAAATGCATGGAAAGATTATTAAGGAGCAACAATTGATTCTAAAGGAAAAAAACATCTATACGCAGAAGTGCGGTTATGGGTATTTGAAGCATTTCGAATAGACCTTCAACACAGCAGGTGACAGTGAAGAAGTGATGTGTCACGCCGCTACAAAACAAACTTAAAACATTCTGATGAAAGTCACGAGAATGACAAGCTCGTGAGATATTCAGAGCAGCGCTGTATATCCTGGGCGTATGTTTGTATATGAAAACCATCAGGCGACACCTTCATTCTCAACATACTTGAGTGTAGTTCTCAGGTTGCTAAAGAAATTCCAAACATTCAGACATGACATGAGATGAGATGTAACCTGTGCGGTCCATGAGACCCCCGATTCACACATTCAGACCAAAAAGCGTGTCTTTCATTTCTGCTCACTAAGTAACGTTTGCTTCATTGTGTATCATTTGTAATAAATGAGCGTTAGGGTTTGAAAAGCTCACAGCACAATACCAGCGGCTTTATAATGACAGATGAATGTATACAGAATGTGCACAATGTGACATTGTATCATCGTCTTCAAAGCTTAATTATGACTCACTGTTGTTTTCTGTTGGTCGCCACGGAAACATCATGGAAAGTTTTAATGAACGGATGATGACGTAACGATTAAAATGATTGGCACGGCATTGAATGTGCGCCGGGGTGGGACACATACCTGTGCAGTTGTCTCCCTAAGGACAAACGAATGAAATCACAAAAAACATTCCTAACGACATACATCATTTCCTTAAAAGAACGTCCAATCACGCTTAAAAAGAAGCTGATCGGGCAAATGTGCATTTCGACATCATCACAGAATCAGTGCATCTATAAGATCTTTATAATATTCATATAAAACACCAGTCAAACGTTTGGATTCAACTTCTCAGTCCGCACTGAAGGCCCAGACACGAACACTATGACAAAACAAAATACTAAAATTACACAACGACTTAAGATGAGATTGATCAACAAATTCTATTGAACAACAAAATAGTCACAATTAATGAATAATCGTCTCGTCGCAATTATTTCAGATAACCGCAATTCTTTTGAATCGGTATGAAACATCTGCAGCATCTCCTGCACTTTACATCCACCGGCCTTGATCTGCACAGTTTTGAATTTACGTCAAATAAATTTGTTGATTTTTTGTTTCCAGACTTGCACGGCAAGACCCTCATATTTTATTGCTGAAGTCTTCTCTGTAAAGGTCGCTCTATAGTAAATCATATTTGTTGTTTGCAAAGTTTTCACGTTTCTATAATGTATATTATCTTCATTAAATAAAATAATTGTCTTATTTTCAAAGCCTTAAAACAGACAACTAATCTCCATAATCGCAATGATTTGATAGACAGTTAATCGTCAGCCAAATTTCATAATCGTGACGGCCCTACAACTAAACCAACGGCAGACACCTTTAGATCATTAGGTTTCAATGATCATAAGAGACATAAACACACTCAGTCATGCATGTAGGATAACAAACATCTCAACTTCTAAAATCACACTGTATATAAACAGATTGTTAACTTTCAAAAAGCTTCAACGTCCCTCAACATAAAGAAATGTAAACGATTAATCAATTATTATTTTAAAGGAAAGAAATGACAGAATCATGAATCAACAGAAAAAAAACCTGCAGATATTGACCAACATTTTTTTTCTTTCTTTCTGTAATTATTCAGAGACAATGGGCCACTCCTCTCCCTCCCTCTCTCTCTCTCTCTCTCTCTCTCTCTCTCTCTTTCTCTCTCTCTCTCTTTCTCTCCCTCTCTTGTCCCAGTTGGTGGCCTGTGAACACCCAACACATCAATACTGGAGCTTTAAAAAGCCTCTTCTAGTTCTGCAGGTTCACTTACCGCCCTCATGTCAAAGACAAAGATCTGTCCCTGTGAATAAACACTAAAACAATCACAACTTTCACCTCACGGGCGGGCGGACGGGCGGGTCACATTCCACTCTCACAAGGCACAAATGCTGCATCAGGATCATCACAATAAAACCAGGCCCATTGTGACCTTCAGTTCTGGAATAACGTGTCCGACTCTTAACAGATCGAACATTGACACATTGACACAGACAATCACCAAGACCTAGTCCGTGATAATAAGTCATATAGTCATATTTCTGCTTGTAAAAATGAACTGTGGCGCACCAGAAAGATGAGAATAAATTGTTTCAATATTCATAAGTGATGGTTTGACACTAACTGTGAGATTCTTTATACATTCAAACATGTGACAACCGTGTACAACTGTGGTACTGTCCAAAGAACATGGTACTATCATAGTGTCAATATTGACATAAACACACACATGGTGGAATAAACAGCAGTATTGTTTTACTGGAGCCCATCAGAAGGATCCAAGAAACAAGGAATAGCCATGAAAACAACGCCCAGAACATTACTCGAACTTTTCTTGTAGACAATCCTGTCAGTTCAGTTTCACAAGAAATACTGAAACAGTTACTGAACATCGAACTCTCTGAGTTTCACACTGATCTGTGGACAGCTTCAGTTACTTTTGTAGCTACACAAACTCTCTCTCTCTCTCTCTCTCTCACACACTCTCTCTCTCCGACGGTCACACACAAACGCGAGTCTTTCATCGCGTTAACAAGCGCGTAAAAATGAAGTAAATTGTCTTTACCATTAAGTCCGATCGCTGTCTGATTCCTCGAGTGCTGCAGGTGTATCTGATGATCCATCTGGCAGCTCGCGGTTACTTTCACACCTGGGCGGGTCACCTGCGTCGAGGTGGGCGTGGTCACTTGACACACCTGCCTGACAGAGCCACGCCTCCCAGAAGCACACGCGCCATTAGAGAAACAAAGTGCATCTGATTTTTCTGTGGTAAATGTGAGGATGTGATGTCTCTCCATATATGGGAATGTTGTCTGGTCACGTGATCACAAACAATGTAAAGAATTTAGAATGAGTTGCATATCCAAACAAATTGTTGACAGACATTATGCATACTTGCACTAATACAGTTTTTGACTGCCTACACTCCCCATTCTTTGCCATGCTGTACATCTTTGCTTATACATATGTGTGTGTACATGTTCCCTTTTTATTCTACTGAGAGCAGAAATTTCGTTGTACAGCTGTAGTGACAATAAATATATATTCTTATCTTTTATTCTCTTCTGTTCTACTATTCTATTATTTTCTATTCTATTCTATTCTATTCTATTCTGTTCTGTTCTGTTCCGTTCTGTTCTATTTTATTCTATTCTATTTTATTTTATTATTTTTTTCTATTTTATTCTATTTTATTCTATTTTATTCTATTTTATTCTATTTTATTCTATTTTACTCTATTTTATTCTATCTCATTTCATTTTATTTTATTTTATTATTTTTTTCTGTTCTGTTCTATTCTATTCTTTTATTCTGTTCCGTTCTATTATTCTATTATTTTTTATTCTGTTCTGTTCTGTTCTATTTTATTTTATAATTTTTTCTGTTCTATTCTATTTAATTATTATGTTCTATTCTATTCTATTCTATTCTATTCTATTCTATTCTATTGTTCTGTTCTATTCTATTGTTCTGTTCTATTCTATTCTATTCTATTGTTCTGTTCTATTCTATTGTTCTGTTCTATTTTATTCTATTCTATTTTATTTTATTATTCTATTCTATTATTCTATTCTACCATATTCTATTCTATTATTCTATTATATTCTATTATATTCTATTATATTCTATTATATTCTATTATATTCTATTATATTCTATTATATTATTCTGTTCTGTTCTGTTCTATTATTCTATTCTACTGTTCTGTTTTGTTCTGTTCTGTTCTATTATACCAAGGCAAGGCAAGTTTATTTATTTAGCACATTTCATACACAAGTGCAATTCAAAGTGCTTTACATAAAATGATTGACAGAAAGAATAAAACGTATCTTTCGAATGCAAATTATTTAAGATCACAAATACTTTAGATTTTAAGAAACAATAAAACAGCAATAAAATTGACTAAAAATGTGAGTGTATATATAAAAAGAATACGAGCAAAATAAAAATAAATGATAAATAGAAGTGCAGTTGATGTAAAGCAGCACAGTGCTCAGGTTGTGAATGCACAGCTAAACAAGTGTGTTTTTAATCTGGATTTAAAAGAAGCTTCTGTTGGTGAATGTCTGATGTCATCTGGAAGCAGATTTCAGCTACAGGTGACGTAATGACTAAACGCTGACTCGCCCTGTTTTGAGTGAACCCTTGTTATCTCTAACTGACTTGATCCTGATGATCTGAGAAGTCTGATTGGTTTATATTCAATGAGCAAATCTGAGATGTATTTAGATCCAAGACCATTGAGTGATTTATAGACAATTAATAATACTTTAAAGTTGATTCTAAAAGTAACTGGTAACCAGTGTAAGGATCTGAGGATTGGAATCATATGCTCAGATTTTTTGGTTCTGGTCAGAATCCTGGCAGCAGCGTTCTGTATGAGCTGCAGCTGTCTGATGGTCTTTTTGGGAAGACCTGTAAGGAGTCCATTACAGTAATCCACCCTGCTGGTGATGAAAGCATGAACTAGTTTCTCTAAATCTTGGCTTGAGACAAAACATCTGATTCTGGCTATGTTTCTGAGATGGTAGTACACTGATTTGCTTATTGCTTTGACATGACTGCTGAAACTAAGGTCAGACTCCAGAATGACCCCAAGATTTTTTACCTTGCTTTGTGTCTTTAGACCTCTTAAGTCAAGGTATGTGTTTACCTTGTTAGTTTCATCCATGTTACCAAAAACAATGACTTCAGTTTTGTTTTCATTTAACTGAAGGAAGTTTTGACACATCCATCTGTTAATTTCATCAATGCATTGGCAAAGAGAGTCAATAGGCCTGTGGTCATTGGGTGAGAGGGCTAGGTAGATCTGAGTGTCGTCTGCATAGCTGTGGTAGGCAATTTGGTACTTTTTCATTATTAATTTCATTTTTCATTACCAACCCTAACCTGATACACAATAAACAGTATAAACAAGTCTTTACATAATAAAAGCCAAGGCTTTAAAAAATCACTGAAATAATATTCTGTGCAGAAAATGTGTTTTTAGTAATAATACACTTACAAATGTTATACACATGACTCATAGATCTCTATTTAAGGTGCATTAATGCCAAAACAGTTCTGTTTGTTATTACTGACTGAGAGTTTGCAGTGAATTATTTATGTGCTAATATTACACATGGATTATATCCTGTGTGCTAAAAATGAATGGTTTGGTTTATTTTTTAAATGTTAAACGAAAAGATCACCCAATGAAAATTTGTGGTCATGTCATGTCAAACCTGTGTGGGTTCCCTTCTTCTTCAGAACACAAAAGAAGATATTTTGAAGAATGTTCAGAACCAAACAACACTGAACTCCATTGAATTCCATTGTATAAACACAAAACCACTGACACATTCCTCAAAATATCTTCTTATGTGTTCCACTTAAGAAAGAGTCATATTGTCAGATTTGGAATGACATGACGAGGAATAAATAACGGCAGTATTTTATTTTCGGCTGAGCTACCTTTAACAAGACTCACGCAGGAATGGAATGGGAGAATTTCGACACGGGTGTGTTTGAGTAAAGCTGACATAACTCTGTCAGTCAAACACACACACGGTTCATACACTTCAAGCAGTTTCCTCATATCTCACATTAATACCAACTCTGTGACCCCGGCCATGTAAAACCTTCTCCTGACTCTAATCTTCAACCACACCCAGTGTTCTCAACACATTACAACACACTTCAGCTTTAACAATCTGTGTGTGTGTTTGTGCTTTTCTGAAATATGAGGTCACACATTCAGGTGGATTTGCAAGCGTGCCACAGCGGGGAGTGGAATCCCAGCATGCCGCTGGCCAACTCTCTGAATGATGGAGAATCAAAAGTGTCTCGGGAGTGAAACTTATTGTGACTTGACAGTATCTGTGTCACTTACTGTAAAATCTGCCTCCTCGCTTGCTTTTATTCCAGGAGCTCCACAAAACACAGACTATACAGTTACAACTGCTGCTGTAAAACCGTGGTATACCACAGTATGTTCTAAGGCGTCTCACTGTTTTAGTCACTCGTCTTTACATCAGACCAGAGATGTTCAGAATGTGAATGGCATGCTAAGGTAGGAGTTTAGAAGTGAGTTATTAAACCACATCTGTGTTAGAGGACGTGATGAATGTGGTTCATCTTCACCAACTCGTTCAGTCTCTGTGTTGCTCGGCAACATGAAGCTTTGATGCTCTGGCTTCTTTATGACCTTTTCATTGGTTCACCGTGGTAACCAGCGGTTCCACTAAAACAGGAGTTCCCAAACAGTTCCGTGACTCCAGACCCCCACTATATTCGGAGGGAGTTCACGTATACAAACGTTGTTCACCTATTCTACCCAAAGGCATATAATGACAACACAAAAGAGCACAGTCTGACATCATATTATTTTATGAATATTTACTCATTACTTTACATCTTGTTATACAGAAACTATGAACTATTACTGCAGATGGTGGAAATTCATCAAACTGACAGGAGTGCTGACAGATGCGCCTCTTTTCGTACGTACGGCGCTCCTCCGCTGGACACCCTCCGTTGTGTTTGGTCGACATGAATCAATGTTTCATTTAAAAAAATAAGAAACTTAAAACTTGAAAACAATCTGCGTGCACATTGGACTGTTTAACGTGGTTCTGTAAATTAACTTGCTGCTTCTAACCTAATGCAGTTGCTAATGTTGTGAATGTGACGTAATCACCTCAGGGGCCTCGATCGAGGGGAGGAAATTCCTAAGGCTGATAACTTTTTATTTGTCTGGTTTGAACTTTTTGAACTTAACTAATATGTTTATCTTTTGGTACACTTATTGATTACATATGCAATCTCTAATAATACAAAAAATCATCTCGCGAGCGCGGCCTTGAAACCCCCAATTTGGAACCCCCTGCACTAAAATACCATATCTACTGCTACAAAAAGTAAATGAAAGTTAACACACTCTAGAAAATGTGGGCTTGTTAAACCTACACTCTTAAAAATACACTCAAAAAGATGAAATGTCGCTGTAGTTAGTTTCACTTATCCCATTCTTGTTCGCAGTACCTAAACAATGCAAGTCACTGAATTAACGTAAGTTCTGTCAGCTTTACTTAACAAGTGTTTGACAGGTCAACTAAACATTGTTGAGTAGAACGCAAAACCCTATAATATTGGACCTATTGTTGAGTTTACGTCATATAAACAAGTTCATTCAACATGACTGGTTGAGGGGATTTTCAGTAAGACTGCATTTAGGAAGTAATTTTCGAAATTTAGTGTTATTTCAAGTGTTCTTTAGTAAAGAGAAAGGACTTGTTTGTGCTTAATGTTCATTTAATCTTTGAGGTTTAAAAGAGTTTGTTGTATTTTTGAGTTTTAGGGTTGGCATTGTTTTGAGGAGTGGTACATGTGCTCATAGGCTGTGAGCGGTTCGAGGGATGATGTTTATTTCATCATTCAATGAGCTTTAACTGTGCTAATGCCAGCACTGAGATGCCTCTCATCTGTTCATTGTGATTTGACTTACATGCAGTAAGTCTGTATAACATTTTTGTATGGTAACAAAAAATACCATTGAGAATGATAAATATTGAGTTTAAATAACTTAACATTAGTGGTACAATCGGAATGGTTTGGATTTACTCAAAACACGTTTGTCAACATTACTTCAATTTATTTTGTTCATACAACTTGTTAAAGTTTGATTTGTTCTAATGACCTAATTTTGTTACGTGGAACCACTTAACGCAGATTTTTTAGTATGAAAATTCTACAAATCGGTTTTTTGAGTGTGCTTCACGATGAGCTTGAAGAACTTTTCCGTCGTTTCCATAAAGAACCTTTAACTTCTGTTTCACAAAAGGTCCTTCAGATTATAAATAAGTAAGAAAGAGAAGGTTCTTTAAAGAACCTTTGACAGAATGATGCTTCTTGGAATAAAAATGGCTCTTCTTACTGTACAAATAGTTCATTTCTTAAAAGGACAGTTCACCCAAAAATGAAAGTTCTGTCATCATTTACTCACCTTACGATCGTTCCAAACGTGTCAAAATGTCTTTGTTGTGCTGAACACAAAGGAAGATATTTGTAAGAATGTCAGTAACCAAACAGATCTCATTCCCCATTGACTCCCATAGTATTTATTTTCCCTACTATGGCAATATATAGGGGAATACGGTCTGTTTGGTTACTGACATTCTTCCAAATATCTTCCTTCGTGTTTAGCAAAACAAAGACATTTAAACATGTTCAGTGGCAACCTTTCAAGCAGTGTAGTGTATATGGGGGGTAAAATAAGGACAAAGTGAATGAATATGAACACATAATGATATTTTTATGACACAGCTGGACGTCAACTCAGACCACACATCACATTGAAATCTTCATTAATTTGACGAGACAAATCTGAGCGACATCTCATCTTTAATGACTTTTGTGACATTTCTGACTCTTTTTCTCACGAGAAATATCTGAGACGCAGATGAGACGTCTCCATTTATGTCACATAATTGAGATTTGAAAGAGATTAAGGGAGTAAAAGATAAACAGTAATTAAACAGTCAGTGCTGGTACATGAATGAAGTCAGTCATGATTAAATAACACCCAGCGCGTCTGTGCCGTACGCAGGTGAGTAAATGACTGAAGGTCTGAGCATGATGTTCTCTCTGGAGGATCTGGGTGGGTCTGAGCCGAATAAGAGACAGACAGATAGACGTGAGTCAGTGAGACACATGAGAACGATGAGGTCATGACACACATGAGACACCTACAGCAACTTTCCTAAACAGACAGCACTGCTGAAACATGTTCAGTGATGTCACTTCCAGCTCTTCTGATTAAACACGTCAAGACAAGTCCTTCTGAGAAGAACATGGCGAATCAAAACGAAACCAGAAAATGTACCAACACAAAACGCTTACTAATAAAGCGCCAATCGTATTAATTCATTTCATTTAAAAGTGACTCAATCCACTTTCTAACTGTGTAAAGTTAATTTCTTAAAGGGCCAGTTCACCCCAAAATGAAAAGTCTTTAATCATTTAGTCACCAATTGTTCCAAACATGTAAACATGACTCTGTTTTGCTAAACACAAAGGAAGATATTTGTAAGAATGTCAGAAACCAAACTCCCATAGTATTAACTTTGCCTACTATATCAGTAAATGGAGGCTGAGATCTGTGTGGTTACTGACATTCTTACAATTATCTTCTTTTGTGTTCAGCAAAACAAAGACATTTAAACAGGTTTGAAACAATCGGAGGTTAAGAAAACGATGACAGAATTTTCATTTTGGGGTTGTCACTGTATAACAGATAAACATCAGATAATTCTGTTTTAATATCTTTCTATTTATGCGTCTGTTGTGCTAAGAAAACAATGAATGCTTGAAGCTGTCGGTCATTAAAATGGCACATTTATTGCTGGAGATGTTACTGTATGTACACGACAACACTGAATAACTACAGGACGAGAAGATGGATGATGAGACAATAACATCAAATGGAAAATGAAAAACTTAAGCTTAAAAACACGACCACACGACATTTATGCACACATACACGAGTGTAAAATATAAGATTTGACACACACACATCGGACAGAAAAGATGTCTTTAAATAATAAAACAAAGCAACAAACATACTTTCAATGATTCCACAAAACTACAAAGTGAAACTCTTTTTGTCGTATCGTCCAGTTTTGTAAATGTTTTTAAAGAACTGCCCCTCAGACACACAAGATCAAGTTTGACGTTTAAAATTGGATTTTCTTTTCAAGAAACATCCAGAGACAAGTGCTTCTGTGGTTCATACATGAATCATACATGACACACTTCAAAAACTCCAATTATTTCTCTTGGTTTGATTTTTTTATATTTTCTTCTTACACATTTGCACATTTTCTTTGTGCTTCCTTTTTGTGCTGCTTTTTACTTGGTCAATTTTCACATTTACGTTGATCTTCACCCAATTGAACGTCTGAATCTCAGGAGCTAAACTATGATGTAAAATAATCAATCGAACAATCTCAGTGCAACACAGACGATGAAACCTTTGCAATAAAATTGCACACTGGAAAAAGATCTTCTGTCAGTATCGCTGTGTTTTATCTCATTCATCACTGAAGGGTAATGGTTTTGAATGGGGTGATGGTGTAACCGATGAGCAGAAGCGTCCTAGAACGGCTCTCTTTATTGAAATCACACTCAAGTGACAAAAAGAAAACGTATTTCTCCAAAAACTCAGAGGACACAAAGCACGACGAGCTCCGGTACAAACCGCAGATGTGACGCTCACAAAAACGAGCAGCGGTGTCTGGAATCATCTTTATCTCACAATCTGACGAGCACAGAGGAGTTCACACTGCCCACGGCTCGATGGAAAACTGTCGTTTAGTTTTGCATTCGACTTAAAAAAACAACAAAAAACAAATCAGTTATTAAAAGCGATAACAAGTATGTACATTATGAACAACTGAGAGGAAACATCATCATCCTTCCACCGTAATCATAGGAATTAAAAGCGGCTACAACGAGGTGATGAGCACAAGAGAAGTATTCAAACATCTTTAGCACTGGCAAAACACAACTTCAGATGTTTCGGAAAACAGACCGAAAGGACAAAAACACCATCAGGACTGAAGCGATGCTGAAGTACACGTGTGCCACATCAGGATTGTGTTGGAATAATCTGCATCTGCAAATAATGCATAACGATTCATGACACTTTGCATTTTGTTTTGAGAAGAAAAAAAACACAAAGAAAAGTTTAGCCGTCATATGAACCACCATCACTAAAAACAAGTCGAGTCGATTCTGTCACTGATGTCTCTTTACAAAAGTGATTATCATGAAAACGATGATCTGATTGTTGGTCACATGATCACTGGCAGGTTAAAAAGTGTCCCGAACCCTCAGCTCGTGGTTCTATTTACAGAAATACAATAAAAAATGACAATGAAACGATGAAAGAGGACGAGAGAATGATGGTATAGCTTTGCTTCCAGAGCCCCACCCCCACGTTTACAAAAGAAAAATGTTCCCAGAAATATAAACAGAAGGTTTTTTTGTTTCGTTTTTTTGCTTTTGACCTTACTACATTTTCAATGTGACACGTTTCAACACGCAATGACTTCTTTTGTCGTCTCGTAACGCAGAAAAAAAAGAACACAACGCATTTTCTAAACACAAAATAACAACAGCCTACATGTAAAAATATAACTTTTACATACACGATTTCAAAATAATGGTAAGTTCGCATTTGTTGCATACAATTTACAAATGTCCATGTTTGCCTTGTTGGTGCGGCGGTCGTCTTTCTTGGACGAGAGCGGACGACTCTACGGTCCCACGGAGGCATCGCTGCGAAAGAGTCACGTGTCTCCTCGAGGGACGAGAGTTCTCCGCTTGACGGAAATAAAGAGAATCCACTTCACGTCCACACTCCAGGCCTTGCTTTATATACTGTATATATTTATACATTTATATATATGTTTTTTTTTCGAATAGACATTTTTTTCCTCCCGTCAACTGGCTCGACAGAAACACTGCGCAGACGTGTGCGGCTGCTTTCCTCGTTTTTTCTCTCCATTTTGTCTTTTTCCAAAAGAAACCGGCACAGACGTACAATAAAAATATCAAAAGAAAAGAAAATGAAACATTTTACACACATAACCACACACGTGTGTACCGTGGACTACAGCGGCTCATCAACAAGCCAGTATTCATAAAAGCCGATAGCTATAATACAACGCTCAATAACAACAGTGACGGGCTGTGGGCGGGGTTATGGGCGGGGCCAAGAGGGGTGGACACACCTACTAATTACATATAGGCATACAGTACATTAAATACAGTTTATCCCAAAAATACTTTTTTTACCTTTTTACTTTTTTTTCAAAGTCCAGGCCATAAAATACCTGTCTGCATAGACCTAAAGACTAACGTTTCCTACGCTTGCATTCTAGAAAGTTCTGGTAATGAGTCGTGTGATGATATGAGCTCTTAAAGGCACATCGGTTGAAGTTTAGTTTTGTGAAAATTGCATCTTCGGGCTCCTCGCAGGGGCGGGGCTTAACAGGAGAGATCACAGGTGGGCCACCTTCTGTTAAACGGGATGTGGCCGTCTGCGCACACGTCTGCTCATTAACCGCGACCTTCGGGTCTACGAGAGCAAAGTTTGATTGACAAACCTGTCCTAACGTGGTGAAGAAACGCACCATAAATTTTCATTGTCGGGGTCTTGCTGGTTTCGAAACACTTTGTCGACTCTGTCAAATTCACTAGCTTTCCAAAACAACACACATCATTATTGCAACTATTTGAGCAATTTTGCGAAATTCTACAACCTGATCCCATCCCGTTGTTGATTTAAAGCCCCTCTCTCTCGCCCCAAACTCAACATGGACCGCTAGAGAATGTGATAAATGTGTTGGTCCGTTCAGACGTAACGTGAGGCACAGCTACAGAAGTCCCACAGTGTGGACAAGATTGCCATTGAAATCAGAGGGCTGTTCTTACATCATCATGATATGTTTGAGAAATCCACTGCTGTCCGTATTGTGTTCGGTGAAAGCGTCTTCTTTATTTTTTTAGCAGGAGGAAGATACGGATGATGACTCCATGCGGCTCTGCCAGTTTTCCATAATTTACAGTAAATCCGTACAGATGCTATGATCCGGTTAAGAGGAGGACAGTTGAAGTTGGAGGATCAGATGGAAGTTTGATTGATTTTTTCGGACTGTCAGAAGAAGTGATTGGTCGCCATCTTGATGAACTCTGGCAGCTTTGACCTGAAAGAGCGAGAGAAAGACAAAGATGTTGCTGTACAGTGTTTATGTAAATAATGATTCAAAAAAGTATGTTTCAAATTGGCTTTCAAAAAGATTATTTTAGTTTACTCAAATTAAAACTTTGAGAATGTTCATCGAAATCAAATATTGAACAAAACATTATTGGAAAAACTAAACTCATGGAAATGTTATAATGATGCTTAAAAAATAAACAGAAGTGAGATAAAAACTAAAGAAAAACTATAATAAAAAATATTTAATCTTATGTAGCAACATTAAAAAAAACAGTAAATTATAAAATATACCAAAATTGCTTTAACGGTAACTAAAATTACGACAAAAGCTAAACATCTAAGCATAAAAGCTAATTTTAAATATGAATTAAACTAATATCAAAACTATAATAAATCTGGGTCTTACAAATAAACTGTAAATGTAAATGTTCTTTATGCAAAATATTATTCATCAGAAAAAAACACCTAAAAAATTTTGTGCAAATTGTTTCGAGGATTTTATTAAATAAATTTGCTGTTATAATTCAAGTACAACTTACTAACTGGAATAAAGTAAATTCTACTTTTTAAACACATTTAATTTTTGTTAAATTATCAAGTAAATGTTACTTAAAGTAAACAAAAAACTCTTCGGATCAGTGACTTACATATAGAAATATACTTTTTATACAACATAGATGATCATCATGCAGAGACGGGAGGTCTCATACTGACATCAACACCTTTACTGCTCAATAATTGAAATAAAACGCTTCATGACTGATATTGTGCCTCCCTCACACTCATTATAAGCACCGCTCTTCTGAACAACGGTGGCAACTTGGAAAAACCCAAACTTGAAAATAATACCCAAATCTTAAAGATAAATCAACAAAAAACATGAACAAGTGTTTATTTTACTGAAAAAAGCTTCGAATGACAGTTAATCTTGAAAATGAATCTCCTTATGCAGTCAGATGCAAAGCATGCTGGGAACTACAGATCAAATGCCAAAATATTTATACTAGTTATACAAGTAAACTCAATTTGACCAACTTAAATGTGTTTAACATAATAAAATGAGTTGGATTTACTTAATCGCTTCAATTTAAATTCCTCAAACAAAATAATTAAAATCATAAAAACTAAAATTAGTAAATTTTATTTGCAAGATTTTTACCTTATTTTAACTAATTTTGTTTTCGTCAAAAACAGGAACATAATTATTGTAAGTATCTTTTAATAATTTATTATCAAAAAATCTATACTAAGGCACATAATCATTTTTTCTCAGTGTTCTTATTGTTCTAATATTTAAACATTTTCTGTTGCACTTGCCTCTAAATAAGTGTATATTGCCTCTCGCGTGTAAAATACATTAACATATATGAGAAGTTTCTCCTCTGCAGTAAATCATGTCGAATAAAAGGAAGCCCAGATTCACAGTCTTATGTCATAAAGTCATTAATGGCACCATTAACACACATTTGAAACCTTTGACCCCTCGTATCTCTTCACATTCATGATGCAATGTGAACACTAAGCACATTCATGATTTGCTGTATTTTACAACGTGTCATTCAGACGCTTAAAAGAAGATTAAAGCAAACAATCAAACGATAAATACCAAGATGATTCTAATCGTGTAAAGCACGCTGCTCGGAGCTGTTGTGTACATGTGCCCTTTCATTTAAGAGCTTTATTGACCTCATATATCAACAAGCCTTTGGATTTAGAAACCAAAACCTGTGCACACACATTATAAACACTTACAGCCAATCTGTTGTTAAAATGCGCCTGTTGTTTAATCTGATCTGAACCATCAGGTTATTAATTATAGTTACATACATTGACTTCATGTACTTGATGCATTATATGGCCAAATCTTTCTCTTCTTGTGCCAGACGTGCGTCACAACACACTTGTGGGAAAAGTCTTGGGTCTTAATTTGAGTCTGGTTCGGTTCAATGGCACATGTACAACAGCAGATCAGTGTTAAGTGAAATATTCTGACCATTCTGGGGGTGTGGCTCTTTACATTTGTCCCATGGGATTGGACGTCTCGCCCATGCCATGGTGGGCACCGGCCAATGAGAGAGGAGGACCGTCCGTCGACACTTTCTCCTCTTCTCGTCTCTTCAAACACGCCGCCTTTGGGTTGAGGTTTCGCTCTGGAATGTGAAACACACGGTTACTCAACCGCACACGTTAATGATCTCATGATGAAGGTGACAGGCTGAATATTCAGATGATACAGCACCACCAAGAGGACCAGAAGTGTCATTACATCAAATCTGCGCTGGTCAACACAAGACAGGTTTTCCATTATGGAAATTCTGAACTTTTCCAGACTCAAACATGCAGAAGATTTTTCAGAACATATTTAACATCTGAAAAAAGTTGTGGTTTTAAAAACCAAACTGTTCACATGTATATTTTTATAATATTTTGCCAAATGTGACCCTGGATCACAAAATCAGTCTAAAGTAGCACAAGAACATTGTTAGTAAAAGACAAAAAACATTGTATGGGTCAAAATTATTGATTTTTCTCTGATGCCAAAAATCATTAGGATATTAAGTAAAGATCATGTTCCAAGAAGATATTTTGTAAATGTCCTACAGTTAATATATTAAAACTTTAATAGATAAAGAAAATGTTCTTCCCACTCTCAGATTCCTGAGTTTAAAACGGTTTTATCTCAGACAGATATTGTCATATTCTAACAACTCATACATCAATAGAAATCTTATTTATTCAGCTTTCGCAAAGATTTCAATTTCGAAAGATTTACCCATAAGACTTAATAATCAGTGGACTGTTATGGCTTTACCTCATACAAATTCATGTTCAACGCACATTTTATTGTAATTAAAATAACTGTAAACTTTTAACCCACAGCAACCGAAGGATTGATGAAATATAATTCATTAATGAACATGAAAAGAGAACTAAAGTCCATTAATTTGGCTTCTTTCAAAATATGACGACGTTCAATCCAGAATGTACGCAGGATTTTAGATACACCGAGGTCCAAAAACTGAGTTTGTCCCAAACAGAAAAGATTTATATATGTGCATTCTAAAACAATTGGAGTGCAAATTAGACAACAATAGCTAAAACCATGTCTGTCTTATGTTTGTCAGTGAAGAATAAACATGGTCAATTGATGTTTTAATACAAATTTTACTAGATTGAAATATAATATGCCGATCTTTTGGCAGCGCTGGAAACACGTTCCAAACTTCCTAAAATACATTTAATATCAGATATTCGTCATTTTATATTTTAGAAAACCAAATAGGACAATGGTCTGGAAACTCATCATTTTCTCTGTACTCCATTTTTTTTCCCATACTAATCCAGAGCTGGAAAACGATCAAATAAAAATACATTCTTTTCCAAAACGTGTAGGAACCCTGACAAAAGCATTGTCCTGTGTGTACACGCATGCGGCAGGATTAAAGGAGCAGTGTGATACTGACCTCGGACCTGTTGTTCCAGACTCAGGATGACAGCGACGGCCTGATGCAGTATGAGCAGTTTGGTCTGTGGTTTGTCGCTCTTCAGATGAATTTGCACCATACGTCCCAGTTCTTTAAACGCTTCATTGATGTCACGCACACGCAGGCGCTCGCGGGCGTTATTGGCCATCCTCCGCTCCTTCTCTCTCTCCAGCTTCTGCTCCGGAGTCAAATCCTCATCATCATTATTACTGTGGTGTGTGTGTGTGTTTGAGGGAAAATTAAAAATAAAACATTTTGGTTAAATACACATTTATAATCTATACCTTCAAAACAAACTCAAACTCAGAGTGAATTTCTGTGAATATATTTATAATTTTAAGGGGCTATTATGAAGCTAGTTTTAGTTAATGTCAATGCTTTGTTTTTATTTTTGTCTACATTTAATTTAGAAAATAAACAGCATACATATTGTTAAAAAATAATATCAGCCTCAAAAAAAATGATTACACACATATATATATATATTTTTATATAATATAATTATATTATATTTTTTCCACTATAATTATATATATATTTATATAAGGGCTGACAAATGATTAATTGTGATTAATCACATCCAGAATAAAAGTTTATGTTTGCGATATATATGTCAGTGTACTGTGCATATTAATTTTGTATTTATGAACACATACACATTAATGCATATATTTAAGAAAATTTAAAATAAAACGATTAATAAACTTTGATGTATAATTTCGATTATTAGTAAATATAAATAAATATATTTAAATACTTCCTAAATATATATACAAGTGTTTTTTTTTGTGTTTATAAATTAAAAAATTATATGCACACTACGCAGATATATATTAGGTAAACATAAACTTTTATTCTTGATGCAATTAATCGTGATTAAGCGTTTGACAGCCCTATATATATATAAATATTTATGTATTTATATATATATTATAATTCTCTGAGATTTCTGTATCACTGAATCATTTCATGCTGATTTTAGTTTTAAAATAGTTAATTAATTTGTTTTAATGACATGTTATATTCAATAAAGAATCATTTTGAACATCGCAAAACATGATGTCACACAGATTTCGTCTTAAAATTTCAATCCGAATGAGTCGAATGCGTTATCCCAGGTGTAAATCTATAAACCCTGCCTGAGGAGTTTATCCTGGGAATGTTTGGATGAATCTGGGATCCAGGTCATGCCCTACTCTCATGTGAGAGAAACAGCTCAAATCTGGCTCAAGACCACAAGAGATGCTCAATAACCCAAAAGTCTTTTATTTGACAACAGTGTTCATCAAGTGTTTAGTTGTGATGTCAGCGTTTTATGTGTGTAACTGTGTGTCCAGGTGTGTGTGTGTGTTGGGTTTGTCATCTCGCCGTTCAGCTGTCTCTCAAAACACACGTCACTTCATCAAAGTCCAGAAGGGCGTTTGAATGAAGCGAAGCTCGCGATACGGTACCTAGATCTTGACCTCTCTAATCCTTTGAGATCCTTGCTGTCCATGTCGTCTTTCTTGGAGTCCAGAGATTTACTGTCCTGGAGATTCTCGTCTCCTTCATCTTCTGATTTAATCTCTGAGCTCACAGATGAGGTGCTGTGACCCTGCAGACCCGCCGACAGAGCTGCGCACAAGAACACACAAACACACACTTCAATCAAAACTCCACCTCAAATAAAATATCACGTGTTTACTGCCAGACAATAAAGTAATGAACAATAAATAAATAACATCACAATAACAACAAACATTAAAGATGCTGAGTTAAGGATAAAATAAAATGGATTTAATATAAAATATATTAATTTTAAAAAGCTGTCAAACGATTAATCGCAACTAATTGCATCCAGAATAAAATAAGAAATAAAATAAAAAATATATATCTGTGTACTATGCATATTCATTTTGTATTTATAAATACATACATGCATATATTTAAGAAAAATGCAAAATACAAAAAGTAATAAATATTTATATATATATATATATATATATAATTTAAATGATTGGTATATGTATGTAAATACATCAAAATATTTCCTAAATATATACACATATATGTGTAATATTAATAATTAATATAGACGGTACATAGACATATATATTACATATATTATGCAAACACAAACTTTAATTCTGGATGCGATTAATCGCGATTTATTGTTTGACAGCCCTACAAATTTTATTTTAAAAATCCAGTTTTATATTTCAATGTTTTATCATTTTTAATTTTTTTTCTTATCCCAGTGTATTAATGTCTTTGTTATTGTGATGTTTTTTTATTTATTCTCATTACTTGTTTTCTGAAAGTATATTATGTAAACACAAACTTTTATTATGCATGCGATTAATCACGATTAATCGATGAACAACCCTAAAATCTTTTGGTAAAAAAATGTAATGGATTTTTCTTTTGTTCTGGATGACGGTGGCTTTGATGCGGTTGAGTCTGGTGAAATCAACCAGTTTTTAGAAAAGGTCTGTTTCATGTTCATAACAGCTTAACAAAACATCTTTTAATAGAAACAGCAAAGAAATGTCTTTATAAATGTGTTCCATCAACTTTATGGCTATGAAGTAAATGTAAGTCACTTTGAATAAAAGCTAGTGAAAAAACGGTGACGGTACTACATTCATATATAAATGAAAGTAAGAGATATTATATTACTACGCTACTTCTGGAAGCACGAGCTCCAGCCAGAAACACATAGCTGTTAATTCTGGAAGAATTCCTCCTGGACGCACTGCACAAATAATCATTTCGGATCCACATGTCTGTTATTTATCATGCTCTTTTTCATATTTTATAGCGTTCAGCACCTCATTAACTGTTTGGCTGAGATCTCCAGAGAGAAAACTGCTGCCAACATGTGAACGAGGAGACGGAGCGCCTCTTAAATGAGCTGAGATCTCATGCCTCACTTCCAGGGTCATACACAATTTCCTTTTACATATTCAGCCACCGGGTTTAATGGACTCATAACTGTTCACAGATTAGTCTGCTGCCCGGCCAGCGCCACCACGGCAAACTCCTGTTTCATAAAGCGGAAAAGTGACACACGTTCATCACAACATTATTGACTGCTAATGTGCTGTTAACTGGGATTTTAAAGAGTGTGAATTAAGCTTCGTTAACATCAACGTTGTTTTTCTCAACATTTTAATGACTTCTCTCGTTTCGTGACAACCGGATTAAGTTTTAATATTTGCAACAAAAAAGAAATGGAGAAACTCAGAGCTGTTTCTAGACTATGAAATATTGTTGAGCTGAATGTAAAATCACTACACAACTAATATTCAAAATCTAAGACATTTTCCTGAAAGCTCCCGCTGTGACCGCAGGAATCCTGTGATGTCGAATGTGCGTCTGCGCTGTGTGTGGATGTTCTAAAATGGCGGGTTGCAGTGGAGGGGGGATGTTTGGCATCATGCCCGTTCTGTGCCCACATATGCCAGCCTGCCGTCTCTGTGTGTTGTGTGTTTGTGTGTGTGTGTCTGGCTCACCCCTGTATGGGTCGGGCTGGAGGTCGGGGGAAGTTGCTGACTGCACAGGGAGTTGCGGTACTGGAACCTGACTGGAGTGACCACTCCTCAAACCAACACCATCCTCGCGATGACCAACCCCCTGTGAGCGAGAGAGAGAGAGTTTATTTCAAAACTGTGTATTGACAAGCTTGAGAAAGATGACATGATGATCCACAATGTTCCATCAGTTTTTGCACACACACACACACACACACACACACACACAAATCTCTGGTCATTCAGTCTGTTCTGCCACATCTGATCAACAGAGGGCGCTGTTCACCTGCACAACATCAACACTCCTCCATTTTACAGCATCTCTCTCTCTCTCTCTCTCGTTTTGAAATATTCCTAAAATGCAATGCACTCAACACAACGTTATACACAAAACTGGATTAAAAGTGTGAAATAAGTATTTGTGTCTGAAATGATATCTGGATGTGAACTGATAGGATAAATATGAACAGTAAAAATTGCAGATTTTTATTTTATGCAAAAAATCATTAGGACATCAAGTAAAGATCATGTTTAATGAAGATATTTGATAAGTTTCCAACTGTAAATGTGTAAAAACTTTATTTTTGTTGGTAGATGTCATGCCCCAGTGCCCCAGATTAACAACTTAAAAGGTGATTTTCTCAATATGTTGATATTGTGTCTTATCCTAACAAACCAGATATCAATAGAAAGCTTATTTCTTCAGCTTTCAGATGATGTCCAAATCTCAATTTAGATAGATTTACCCTTAAATCGTCCAGGGTCACATATATTCATATTACATTACATTTCACATAAATTATAATTAATATCATGCTCAAATCGTAAAACCCCAAATTGTCTTTTAAAAAAACTGTGATAATATAAATGCCAATGGTTTTCTAATGTGGAAACATGCATTTTCTGTAAAGTTGCTTCAGAACTATACTGTATATATTGTGAAAAGTGCTATAGAAATAAATATAATTCAAATATAACACATGCCGTGTTCAGAATAAATATGAATGTATATTCAGAATATGTCTGATATTTATAAAGTTAATAAAAACCAGACTTAAAAACTAGAAACTGAAAAAACTAGAGTTAAATTTATATCTATTTCTAAAAAACAAGCGTAGCTTTGTATACTGTGCTGACCAGTTTCTACTGCACTTCTAAGCATTTCTTCTCTCATTCTTTACCTCATTGTAAGTCGCTTTGGATAAAAGCGTATGCTAAACGACTAAATGTAAAATAATAAAAGAGTTATTTATTCAAAAGCGCGACATCCCTTCTGCTTACACACTGGAAGCTGCAATGCATTGTGGGATACATTATCTCACGCAGCGTTCTCTGGCAAATGTGTTCTTCAATGACGGGATAAAATGTGCGTGTATATCAGGAATGGAGGGAGCGCTTCGCCAGCATCCCTCTCTCCTCTCTGTGAGTTTATTCAGGCAGGTAAAATCTAAAGTAATGTCCCACGATGCCGAGCGGAGAGAAAGAGCGAGATCCATCTGGCTGTCGTCACGTTCGCCAACACAA
>CM017898.1:721678-754178 GCA_008369825.1 Triplophysa tibetana
GAGGTTTAAACATCTGGTGAACTAACATAGAAAAACACATTTTACCATAAAATACCATATAACTGTGATATTAACACGTGTTGTTCAGCAGAACATGCTCATTTAGAGAGGAAGAGACCATCTGATAGACACGTAAAGAGACCAATCACAGTTCAGCTGTAAATGCACACTGTTCAGAGGAGACTTAGGTTAACGTCATAGGACACAATAAAAAATATACAGCAAAAGAAAAATTAAGAGAGAATATTAAATGTTCATTTAGATAGCGAAAGTGAGAACGAGAGAGAGAGAGAGGGGGGGGGGACGAGAGAGAAAGGAGAGAGAGAGAGAGAGGGGGGGGGGTGAGAGAGAAAGAGAGTGAGAGAGAGAGGGAGAGAGAGAGACACTATCACCCTCATTGATAACTTTAATTGAAACTCTTTTTCTCTTTATATTGAGATGTATATATATATATTGTTACTTATAGACTTTATTTTTATTCTCTCTTATTTTTATCTTAATCTGTATTTGTGCATGTTTATATTTAATCTTGTGCTTTGGCAATGTAAAATTTTTATTTTAGAGAGAGAGAGGATCACACGGTTTTTCCTTCAGATTTCAGACACACATGCAGGTGTATGATGTCACTCCAGCACCAGAAACACACACTTATAAACTTTCTAAACAAAACTATAAGAGCAAAAATCTCCTCTTCTCAACTTCTACATGTGAATTAAACCTTGTTTTCTTATCACTTCAGTACATGCTCACGTAAGTATTCATGTAAATGAGGGAAATGTTACTGTCATGTTGTTTTCAAAGATAAAATCTCACAGTGATGGTTTAGAGGACTTATTTCTTTATTCCAGCCAATCAGATTCAAGCTCACTGATCTCAAAGCTGTCCATTATTTATCAAAACAGAAAATCTCTGATTCTCTCTCATCACCTGCAAATGAACCATGATATCAGTCTCTGGATGATGATGATTTAACTTCTACAACACAGGCAATGAAATAATCCATCACGACCCCTCAACTAACATCTGAACAGCAGCTCACGCTTCATTCTTAAACCACGACCAGAGAATTCACAACTTCCTGTTTCCTGTTTTCCAGAACAGGGATTTCCACACATTGATTGTGTTTGATTCTCCTCCAGATCAAAACTAAAGAGACCATCAGCAGGTCACAGGTGAAGATCTTCTTCAACAACAAACTCATTTACTGTAGAAAAACTGATGTGAATCACACAAACACAGACTGACACAACTGAGTCTTTTATCAGAGACGTTTAAGAGGAACATCAAAGTCAAACAATATCATCTCATCACAACTCTCAGTGAACACACACCAGCGTCTCATTTAGACTCATTACTGCTCTGTTATCTCACACATACATGACACACACACATGCGCACAAAAACACACACGCGCACAAAAACACACATGCGCACAAAAACACACACGCGCACAAAAACACACATGCGCACAAAAACACACACATGCACAAAAACACACATGCGCAGAAAAACACACACACATGCACAAACAAACAAGTATGCACACACAAACACACATGCGCACAAAAACACACACACACGCGCACAAAAACACACACATGCACACACAAATACGCACACATATACATGCACACAAAAACTCACAAACACGCACACACACATACACTTGCACACACACATACACAATCACACAAACATGAACACACACATGCACACGCATGCACACACACAAACACGCAAACACACACACCAGCTGACTTTACCACGGTAACACACCCACATAAGCCTTTGTGTGCAGCATGTGACCAGAGAAACCTGCGACTGACGTGTGGATGTATCTGACGGGTCACACAAAAACATTCACTCATATAAGTGTCTACTGGTAAAAACACATCTCATAATTAATAAGAAAAATAATGAAGTTTGGCCTTTTTGTTCATATTTTATATTTATTTATTTTGATTCAATTGCTTTATTGCCTTTATTTGATGCTGATTGTACATTACAGTATTGAGAGTCATGCAATAAAAGAAAGATTCATAAATAACTAACAACACCTCAACAAGACCATCAACATCTCCAGACGCGGCGGGCCAAGTGTCTGTCATCACGTCACATCCTGTCATCATCTCAGACTAATTTTCCCTCATGTTTACATCACCAAATTATTCAGAGAGCTGAGACGAAGAAACACTGACATCAGCAAACATCTCCAGTACTGAAGACATCAGCCGGACACATCTCACCTTCATTCACAAAACAAGAAATCTTTTCTAGAGCAAGAATCATTTCCTCCTCGAGCACCTGGATCATGTCATTGTTTTAAACAGAAATGTTGTTGTGTTTTATGTGCAAACACAAGACGCATTGATGAATGACAAACGATAATTATACGCAATGGACAGTCCATCACTTCTGCACCGCCACGCCAATACTTTCCTACCCAGACCACACCTATGAAGACAACTCGAAAAATAAAGATCAAGTTTAAAAATCATTTTAAATGTAAAAGAACAGCGAGACCAAACTGTAATATAGATGCAGTGGAATGGACTGTAAAACATTGACCGTAAATCAAAATCCATTGAAATTTATAACGTTTAAACTGTGACTATAGCAAAAACAATGTATTAGTTTGTATTTTGTTAATCCTCATACGTCAGTGATCTTTCTCTGATATATAAATCATTGACACCAACACACAGTTGAGCAGAACCATCAGAGCGGAAACAGACTCCACATCAGAAGCTCAAGTGTAAAAACACACTAAACGCAGCAGATATTAGGCCTCATGTTTGATTTGTGTCAATGAGACGTAGTGATTCCCTCCAGCAGCTCTTTCAGATTAAAGCTCAACACACAGAGTCATGAAGACACAACGGCAGCGGCAGCAGCACTGATGGCTCTGTGATTGACACCTCACTGTCACCCTATTCTGGGTTTACACAAGTCAGAGTGAGAAAGTGCTAACAAGCCCTCGCTCACTGCGGGACACACACACACACACAATGATCGCATACCACTGAAACACACACACACACCCACTGATCCCATACCACTGACACACACGCACACACCCACTGATCCCATACCACTGACACACACGCACACACCCACTGATCCCATACCACTGACACACACGCACACAACCAATGATCCCATACGACTGACACACACAACACACCCACTGACCCATACCACTGACACACACACACCCCCACTGATCCCATACCACTGACACACACACACCCCTGATCCCATACCACTGACACACACACCACACAATGATCGCATACCACTGACACACACACACACACCCACTGATCCCATACGACTGACACACACACACACACCCCTGATCCCATACCACTGACACACACGCACACACACAATGATCCCATACCACTGACACACACACCACACACCACTGATCCCATACCACTGACACACACACACACAATGATCGCATACCACTGACACACACGCACACACACAATGATCCCATACGACTGACACACACGCACACACACAATGATCGCATACCACTGAAACACACACACACACCCACTGATCCCATACCACTGACACACACGCACACACCCACTGATCCCATACCACTGACACACACGCACCACACAATGATCCCATACCACTGACACACACACACACACCCACTGATCCCATACCACGACACACACACACACCCCACTGATCCCATACCACTGACACACACACACACAATGATCGCATACCACTGACCACACGCACACACACAATGATCCCATACGACTGACACACACACACACCCCACTGATCCCATACCACTGACACACACACACACACCCACTGATCCCATACCACTGACACACACACACACACCCACTGATCCCATACCACTGACACACACACACACACCCACTGATCCCATACCACTGACACACACACACACACCCACTGATCCCATACCACTGACACACACGCACACACCCACTGATCCCATACCACTGACACACACACACACAATGATCCCATACCACTGACACACACACACATCATTCACTACACACACTCACACAAAATGATCCCATACCATCGACACACACACACATCATGCACACACACACTGATCCCATACCATCGACACACACACATATCATGCACACACACACACTCACAGATCCCATACCACTGACACACACACACACAATGATCCCATACCACTGACACACACACACATCATTCACTACACACACTCACACAAAATGATCCCATACCATCGACACACACACACATCATGCACACACACACACACACACACACACACACACACTCACACACACACACACACAATGATCGCATACCACTGAAACACACACACACACCCACTGATCCCATACCACTGACACACACGCACACACCCACTGATCCCATACCACTGACACACACGCACACACACAATGATCCCATACGACTGACACACACACACACACCCACTGATCCCATACCACTGACACACACACACCCACTGATCCCATACCACTGACACACACACACACAATGATCGCATACCACTGACACACACACACACACCCACTGATCCCATACGACTGACACACACACACACACCCACTGATCCCATACCACTGACACACACGCACACACACAATGATCCCATACCACTGACACACACACACACACACCCACTGATCCCATACCACTGACACACACACACACAATGATCGCATACCACTGACACACACGCACACACACAATGATCCCATACGACTGACACACACGCACACACACAATGATCGCATACCACTGAAACACACACACACACCCACTGATCCCATACCACTGACACACACGCACACACCCACTGATCCCATACCACTGACACACACGCACACACACAATGATCCCATACCACTGACACACACACACACACCCACTGATCCCATACCACTGACACACACACACACAATGATCGCATACCACTGACACACACGCACACACACAATGATCCCATACGACTGACACACACACACACACCCACTGATCCCATACCACTGACACACACACACACACCCACTGATCCCATACCACTGACACACACACACACACCCACTGATCCCATACCACTGACACACACACACACACCCACTGATCCCATACCACTGACACACACACACACACCCACTGATCCCATACCACTGACACACACGCACACACCCACTGATCCCATACCACTGACACACACACACACAATGATCCCATACCACTGACACACACACACATCATTCACTACACACACTCACACAAAATGATCCCATACCATCGACACACACACACATCATGCACACACACACTGATCCCATACCATCGACACACACACATATCATGCACACACACACACTCACAGATCCCATACCACTGACACACACACACACAATGATCCCATACCACTGACACACACACACATCATTCACTACACACACTCACACAAAATGATCCCATACCATCGACACACACACACATCATGCACACACACACTGATCCCATACCATCGACACACACACATATCATGCACACACACACACTCACAGATCCCATACCACTGACACACACACACACAATGATCCCATACCACTGACACACACACACATCATTCACTACACACACTCACACAAAATGATCCCATACCATCGACACACACACACATCATGCACACACACACACACACACACACACACACACTCACAGATCCCATACCACTGACACACACACACATCATATCTTAGACACACACACCTACACTGAGGCTATAGGAATTAGTACACAACTAACACACAACACAGTTAAGGTCTCTCTCTCTCTCTCTCTCTCTCTGAGCTCATATCAAATGTCTTTAAGTAACTCCATTAGAAAGATATTACAGCGTAATGTCTGTCTAAACGCATTATTAAACTTCAGTCAACCTCTGAATATTTCAAGATAATACAGATTTAATTTGGAAATATAATGGAGCCTGAGAGTGGATCTGCTGCCAATTCATTCATTCATCATGTCTTCATCAAACCACTCTCTCGTTCTTTACATATACACAAGCAAACACGATGATCTGTCTGTTTTAAAACACAGTCAGCAGTTATTAATGTTCATACGAGCGATGCTTGAACACCATGTGACCAACAGAAAGCCCAAATACATCATATTCACTTTTTTTGTGCTGGTCGCAGTATTTCATGTATTAAATTACTTTGATGTCAAATTAGTATTTTTCTTGACTAGTGTACAGTCTCAGACCTATTTTTTAACGCAATGCATTATGGGATTGAACAAAGAGCAACACTCCACCTTACAACAGGGACAAAAGGGATCTTAGAGGACAGGAGAGGCATGACATCTACCTGTTGGAACAGCACATGCCTTAAAATACTGCCTATGAAGAAAATGTACGCTGAACTAGAACACACACACACAGTCACGCACAAACACACACAGACACGCACAAACACACACAGACACACACAGACATGAACAAACACACACAGTCACGCACAAACACACACAGTCACGCACAAACACACGCACAACACACACACAGACACACACAGACACGCACAAACACACACAAACATGAACAAACACACACAGTCACGCACAAACACACACACACGGACACGCGCAGACATACACAGACACGCACAAACACACACACTCAGACATGAACAAACACACACAGTCACACACACACACACACACACACAGTTACACACAAACACACACAGTCAAACACACACACACAGACACGCACAAACACACACACACACACAGACACGCACAAACACACACACACAGTCACGTACAAACACACACAGACATGAACAAACACACACAAACAAACACACACACACACATGAACAAAAACACACAGGCACACACAAACACACGCACAAACACACACACACACACACACACACACACACACACACACACACACACAGAAGAAGCTGGTCTTGATGTAAACCAGGGAATGTAGATGCTGCAGCACTAAAACACACAAACACAAAGGAGAGCACTCCCTATAACACAAGAACACAATCTGATCTAAGTGACAGATCATATCTCTCTCATGTCTCAGTTATTTCTCTTAACACTGTGTCTCCACCAGACGCAACACGACACCTTCTTGTTCTTAGCAGTTTAGTGGTGTGATGTGTGGACAACATGTTTAATGATAATGGTTTCTAACGTGTTTTCTTGTCTTTAGTCGTGTCCGGTGTAGACTCGCTGTAATATATTTGTCCTGAAAAAAGACCCCAGTGACCTTCCATTGAGCTTCAGAAGAGTTCTGGAGATGAAGCTCATCATCTGTTTGTCAGCGATTGACTCATCTGTGTCTATTTTTACAGCTCTTCACAAATAATGAAGAAGAAACACACACAAGTTCACTGAAACTTCAATAACTCTCCTCTCATCATTACGACTTAACATTCCGATACCTTCAATAAACATCAGCTGACAGTTCAATCAAACATTTGATTTCACATGGACTGAACTTGAGCCTGAACATAATGTCGACAGACATCAGATTTCTCAAGTCTTGTTGAAGATCTCAATATGAGCTCAAACATTTCTCATCCGATTTTCTCCAATCCGGATGATTTGACCTCTTCAATCCACACTCTTGTATCACTGAACACCTGAGAGCTCCATCGAGATCAATAAGATTCTCCTCTGAACAACAAACCCGCCGGACGTCACGCTCACGGCCAGACTTTTTTAAACTGCCGATGTGTCTCAAGCCTGCGGTGAGGGAGACGTGTTTATCTCGTATGCGTTGGGCTTCCAGGAGCAAAGAGTCTGAGTGTAAGCGAGTTCTGTTCACACGTCACAAGAAGACATATGCTGGAACATTAATACAGAGCCAAGAGCACACATATCACGATTATCCAAACAGAAGAGCGACGCCAGGCGTTACGACAGCCAGCACACCTCAATCACACTCGCCCGACCCGTCCCACACGCACATGCGCTTAAAGAGAGATGAGCGGTTTTTAATAGCATCGTAGACCAAGTTAAGCCATGAACAACAATATTGCGTGTGTGTTTTTGTGTGACATGAGTGGGCGAGTCGTCTTCCATACGTAGAGAAAACGTAGCGCAGATATGAGAACGATATAAAAACCTTTGGATGTTATCCAGGTCTAAGTGAGGAATCTTCCTGATTTCTTTACAACTTCCGACTGGATGATGTTGCGCAAGATTTTGGTCACTACTTTAACGACGTAAGCGAATGGTCTAAAGCGTAGGTGCACTCAGGGCGTGTCCGAATGCACTTTTGCTAGTTTAACGACGGGAAACAGTCGGCGCACTCGGGCAAAAGCTATAAAGGGGTCGTCCTGATTCTCTAATGGGTGTTTTTGGGCAGTAAACCAATCAGAGTCTCATCTCTCTTTCCCTTTAAGAGCCAGTTGCGCTCGCGACACGGTGGATTCGCTATTTACACGGCGGACTTTCCAAGAGCAACGACTGGACGCTTCTCCAGAGAGGAAACGCATCTACAGGATAAGCCGGATTTTTATCTTTATGTCCACTATAATCATCTTTTACATTGTACTCCATTAATTTTTATATTTGATATGTTCGTGAGCCTCTGTGTAATAAATAAAGTGAAAGCGTGTTGTGGACCCGCCCAGAGGCACATTTTCTACTAACGCGCTCTTTAAATAACAAAAAAATATTGATCCATAGACCTCCTCAAACCTGGTCTAAAGTCTAAAGGCGCAATATTTCTTGGTTATTTAAAGAGCGCGTTAGTAGAAAATGCACCTCTGGGCGGGTCCAGAACGCACGTTCACTTCATTAATTAAACTTAGGGAAGCGCAGCAGCACAACGACATGTCAAATATAAAAATACATTTTCAGTTCCTCCAATAGCAACGCGCCAACAATGCGCCAGAAAACACCTCTTTTTTAGACCAACACGCCCATGGGCGCACAAATGAGAGCAAATGCATTTGCTTTTTAAACAACGCAGCGCAGGAGGGGAAAACGAGAACTGCGTCGGGCTGAAACAAAAAAAACCTACTTGCGCTGCACCGTATTGTGCCGGGTGTACAATAGGACCCTTAATGATTAGTTCTAAGGGGAACAATTCTGTCATCTCACAAAACCTCTTAAAGGTAAAGAAACATACTGTGTACTGTATAGCTCTCAGTGGAACACAAAAGAAGATATTTGGAGAAATGTCTCGGCGGTTTCGTGTTCGCACAACGGAAGTCAATGGGGTTCAGTGTGTTTCTATATCAACATTCTTCAAAATATCTTCTTTTGTGTTCTGAGGAAGAAAGAAAGTCAGGTTTGGAGTTAATGATGAAAGGATTCTTATTTTGAAGTGAACTGTCCCTTTAAGAAGTCTTTATCGCATCAAGATCACCGGAAAGACATGAATCAGAATAAATTGCATTATTTTGTAAAAAACGCACTTCGCCACAGAAGAAGCATTTCTGGTTCCCCAAAGAAGCATCCAGTGAAATTGTTTTTAAATGATATATTATTTACAGAAAGATTCTGTGATTTGAGGTTCTTTATGAAAGTATAAATTGTTCTTCTATGGCATCGTTTAGCACCTTTATTTTTAAGGATGTGCAACAAAAAGTATGCTGCGAATCATTGTGAAAAATTAAATAAGGAAAAAGGGGCAAAATATAATTTATTCATTTTGATGCAGGAGTTAAATATGAATGAATGTTTTTAGTGTTGTGTAATCTTTAAAAGCAGACCTGTGCTGAGCCATGAAAGAGGTTTGACGGTACAGTACATGCCTCCTCTTGACCAGCCTGACACACACACACAAATAAAGAATAATGTTGCGTACAAGTCACATGAACTACTTTTGTAACCATCCGAGTCTTAAAAAAACATTCATTTAAACATCATCTCTTGTGTTTGACAAGAGGACAGAAGCTCATCCGCTTTAAAACGACATCAGACGGAGTAAAAACATTTAAACATTTAGCAGACGCTTTTATCCAGAGTGACTTACAGAGAAAATGAAGGAACAACAAAGGGATTTGTCAATAGTGCTCATAGCAAGATACTAGTGTTTCACAACACCGACTGAGAGAGAGAGTCTTAATAAAGACCATTTTAAAAAAAGTTAGAATTTGATTTGCATGCATATGTTTAAAATAAGCTCTGCATTTACGTCTCATCTTTCTGTGACATATCAAACTTTAAGACTCAAAATCGTGTAATTCACAGCATCAAGCGTTGTGTTGTCTTCTCTCTCTCGCTCATAACTCTCTCTCTCTCTCTCTTCTTTAGAGAATATCACAACAAACTGTACGTGTGAAAGCAGTTGTGTGTGTAAACAGGTAAACATCCACTACGCTCATTTGCAAGAGCTTTTGCACGGTGAAAACAATTTGTGGCGTCTGAAAAACCCTTCGCAAATGAAGCTTGAAATATTTTCTTAAAGTGCCGATATGTTTCATTCACACTTCGGTTTCAAATGCGCTAAAGAGGCTGAGCAGGGGTTTCACTGCCAAACGCTGGTTTCCATCCCCGCTCTCTCTCTCTCTCTCTATCTCTCTCTCTCTCTCTCTCTCTATCTCTCTCTATCTCTCTCTCTCTCTCTCTATCTCTCTCTCTCTCTCTCTCTCTCTCTATCTCTCTCTATCTCTCTCTCTCTCACACTCTGTGTGTGTGTGTGTGTCTCTCTCCTCTCTCTCTCTCTCTCTCTCCCACTCTCTCTGTATGTGTGTCTCTCTCTCTCTTTCTCTTTCTCTCTATCTCTTCTCTCTGTGTGTGTGTGTGTGTGTGTGTGTGTGTGCGTCTCTCTCTCTCTTTCTCTCTCTCTCTCTCTCTCTCTCTGTGTGTGTATGTGTGTGTGTGTGTGTGTGTGTCTCTCTCTCTCTCTCTTTCTCTCTATCTCTTCTCTGTGTGTGTGTGTGTGTGTGTGCGTCTCTCTCTCTCTCTTTTTCTCTTTCTCTCTATCTCTTCTCTCTGTGTCTGTGTGTGTGTGTGTGTCTCTCTCTCTCTCTCTTTCTCTCTCTCTTTCTCTCTCTTTATCATAAGGGTGGTGTGTTATGTTTTCTCTCATATCGTTTCTGTTGTTTAGACTGTAGCACAAAACCATCAGACTCAATGTCCAGAACAACTCAGTTTACCCAGTAGAGTGAGTGTGTGTGTGTGTGTGCGTGTGTGTGTGTGTGGCCAGCAGTGGAATTCTCTAGGTAATTAAGTCCACACACACCTGTGCGTCCAGACGGCAGGGTGAACTCTGCACCTGTTACCGTGGAAACCAAGCGAACAGACCGGGAATTCCATAAGACCCCTGGAACAGCCGATGTGAGGATGGAGACGAACATGTGTGTGTGTGTGTGTGTGTGAGAGAAACTCAATAAGACATAATATTAGTGTGTAATATAACTAGAGTTATGGCCGGTTTCATAGACGAGACTAAGCCTGAGCTAGGACTTTACCTTGGTTAAATTAAACTATTCTTGTGGCTTTTTTTTATTTTCTTGACCAAAAAACACCACTGATGTGCATCTTGAGACAAAACAATGACACATTTAAAATCATGTCTTCAGTCTTTTGCCTTTTCTGTCAAACCCAAACTTTGTTAAAGTCCAGCCCATCTTCTTCTGTCTATTATGTTTTTAACATTAAATTAAACATCACAATAAACTAAATAGAGAGCTCACTGCTCTTAATCTCATCAAATATATTTTTAAACAGGAGTAAGGGTTAAGGGTCACGCCCCTCGTGTCCTCTACTGAACGGTTGGTTTGGTAATAATAAGAGCTTTATACCATCAGTGTGTGTGTGTGTTTACACCCAGCAGATCTCCGTTTCTGCTTTTCACATCACACATCAGATCCTTCCCATCCATCACCTCAGCCAATCACATTCCTCCGTCCCTAACAGAGGAGAAAGAGGCCACGAGGCTCCGCCCCCCATCCGCATGCACTACATAACAGAGCTCGCTTCATGACTGCACACCTGCAAAACTTTCAGAGGGAAAAAAACTGAGTGAGTGAGAAACAGCCGCCAAACAAAAGCCTTTCATGAGGGAGAGAGAGAGAGAGAGAGAGAGAGAGACTGTGAGAAACACTAGTGTCTGGTTACATTCCTGCCTCTCTCTCTCTCTCTCTAACTATTAACAATGTAACATCTCACAAAATCAAAAGAAATATAAATAATTTTGTATTAGGTGATAAATTGAAACGAATTGTTTTTATTTAATGCACGACAAACACATCCTCAGAGTGACACACGAGCGATCTTTTCTCATGACATTTGTGTATTTGATGAGTCTGCCGCAGTTCTGTTTCCCCGCGTGATTCCGGTGGATTTATTTCTGCCGCTCGCCTCACAACACGCATGAAATCTGCTTGTGAAGTACATGTTTACTGGAGAATTAGAGCCGTCGCTGAAGACGGACACTACACCAGTCAATACTGCAAAAATTACCATCTATAAAAACACACACGTACACATAAACAAAGATACTGCAAATGACTACACACACAAAGAACTGACGAAACGGAATGTCAATGTGGTGTGTCACACACACACACACACAGTAGTCACACATACACAAAGACTGCCAGATGTTCAACTGCCTCTTAGGAGAATCAAGACAAGAGCTCGCCTCTCATTTTACACACACACACACACACACTTCAACCTGACACGTCCTGAAATTCCCATCATGCACCACACCATGTGAATCACTTCAGGAATTCAACTTGTATGTCGACGGCTTCAAATGCATTAAGGCCACATAAATCTGATCATTAAATGAATTGAAACTGGGATATTTTAAAAATGTTCAGCTGTGATGAAGAACGCTTCTCACATCAGATCAGAGGAACAGACGCATGGATGCTGCTCACAAACACATTGACGCGTAAAGACGCGCTGATAAGAACTCATTGAACCCACAACGTCTTATCAAGCACACACGGCCAATGAGAGATGCTTCACAACTGTCTCGCTTTAACTGAGGGAACTTCAGAATCTGAGCGGACCCTTGGAGAACTCCATCACTCCGGTGGGTCGGCCATCCACAATCAATTACAATTCTGCATCGGAAACTAAACATTAGGAATCCGATACGTGATAGAAAATGTACATTCCTCACATCACATTTTCATACACATGCACGTGTTAAAGGGACGGTTCCCAAAAATGAAAATTGGGTCATTTGCTTTTTTTTGATAGAACAGAGGAAGATATTTGGAAAAATTAAAGCAACTGAGATTTCTGGGGCACCATTGACTCCCATAGTAGAAGAAAATAAAACTGTATTCAACGGTTCCACAGAACTGCTTGCTTTCCTAAATTCTCCAACAAAATCTCGATTTGTGGTTAACGAAACAAAAAATATACAATATTTTCTTATTTGGTGATAGTAAATGATGTCAAATAAATGAATGCTGACATTCTTCCAAATATCTTTCTGTGTGTTCAAAAGAACAAATATTTTTTTACAGATTTAAACAATTTGAGTGTGAGTAAATGGTGACTGTATTTTAATTTTGGGTGAACTGTCCCTTTAACACGTGATCTGCTGATGAATCAGATTTCTACATGCATAGAAAAACATTGCTTATAAATATATTTACGAAACATTAAGCAGACTACGCTACTGAAAAAGTGAAGTGAAAGTGACCTATTTGTCAGATATGGTGACCCATACCCGAGATGTGACCTCTGCATTTAACCCATCCGGTGACTAGTGAACATACGCACAGCAAGTGGTGAACACACGTACACCCGGAGCAGTGGGCAGCTATCACTTCAGCGCCCGGGGAGCGTGTAGGGGTTAGGTGCCTTGCTCAAGGGCACCGCAATCGTTACCTGCCGGTCCTGAGGAACCGGCAACCTTCTGGTCACGAGTCCGACTCTCTGACCATTAGGCCACGATTGCCCCTTACTGTACAAGTTGATACCTTTTACAACTTTCTTGGATTTGCTAAGAATTGGAAATGATAAGAATTTTTCAAACGATACCCAACACTATAAGTGTTCGAGTTCAAGTTCATTTATTTATAGAGCACAACTTAAAACAGCCACAAGACCGACCAAACATGTAAATAATCAAAAACAAAGAAACAGGAATAAAAATGTCATTAAATTATAGACCAGAGGAAAACAGACCAGCATTCAGAAAGAGCCGAAATAAGCATTAAAATACAAAATAAAATTGTATTTTATTTTATAATATTTATAAGTGTGATGTGGATAAAGCATGTAAGGTCCCACCAGCGCTCGTGATATAGCTGAAAATAAATCACAACTGTCTGGACATTATGGTATTATGGTAGTGTCATGAACATCTCTCATCTGTGAGTCACTTTGGATAAAAGCATCAACTAAATGAATAAATTTAGCAATGTGTTGACTACCATGCGACACCGTTATTGTAACGCGGTATCGGGGAAGTATTTTTCTGTCACGGCTCAGTGATTCAACTTCCTGTTTCTCTTCCCGAGGTCATGAACTCTGAACGCAATAACACAGCAAACAGACAACGACAGCTGAATGTAGAAGAAATACATCACGAACAAAACCAGTCCACATTAAACACAAATAATGACCACGTGACTCAGCGGAGAACAACACATTTACAGTAAAACACACACACGCACACACACATTAGCCTCTGTCACTGCTCAATTACGGCAGCCATTACAGTGGCACATCTTACATCAGAACACTTGACAATCTCCAAACAAGTCAGGCGGTTTAATTAAAAGTTCTGTGTTTCAGCGCGCACCTCACCTGCCGTGATAATTACACACGGCTGCTGTTCTCCTGCCTTTATTTTCAGAAGGATAATTACACTTTTTTTTTTTAATTCCTTCACCTTCGTTGCTGTGAGCAGGTGCGAGAAACGCATCCAGAAAACAAGGTGTGCTGTTCCCACCCCTGCACGCTAAATCACACGCCGCTTCACTGAGCGCTCGCCCTGAGGAAACTCGTGTTGCTCGAGCGCTGCTCTTTCATTTCTCGCCAGACTTCAGGGGACTCGCAGTTACGTCCCATTTGAGTATCGACGTCGTCTCGGGCGTTTCATGCGTTTAAGCCAAAACGGTGCTTTGGGGGACTGAGGACGCGAACTTTTGAAAACGGTCGCAAATACTTTTTGAAAACGGCGTCGTTTTCGTATGCATATAAACTGCAGGACGGTACTTTCTGGAAAAGATGACGTCATGCGTATCAGGCGCTCAGTCGCACTAGGATAGCCAAAACAATACCCCAGGCTGCAAATATCAATATTATTGGATATCTCAATATCAACTCGAACGTTTCTGATCAAATTGACACAAATCCAGATTATTTTACATTCGTTTTACACCTGTTTACTCTTCATGGCCCTATTTTAACCATTAAAGCACATGGTCTAAAGCGCATGGCGCAGAGCGCAGGTAGGCATTTCCGAATCCGCTTTTGCTAATTTAACGCGGCGCGCCAGGTGCATGATCCAAAAGGATTGTTCCTATTCTTGTAATGAGTCATGAGTGTGTTTCGGGCGTAACGTAAAATAATAAAACAGCAAATGCGCATGCACCGTGGCGCATTCCCTATTTTCATGGCGGAGTTTGCAAGAGCTAAGACAGAACGCAAATAACCAAAAAATATTGCGCCATTGACATTAGACATTTCGTCAAAATAGCAACGCGCAAACAATGCGCCTTAATACACCTCTTTTTTAGATTTTAAGACACAACAGAGAACACCATCGAATCTCCTGAGCTGTCAAAGAGCAACCAATGAGAGATCAGCATTTCCTCTTGGAAAAAAGATTTTCTATTGTTTATACCGATACGTTTCTACAGGAGACACATGCTAGATCACAGGGCTCATTTTCTCAATTTGATCTCACGGCGGTCTGCGAGACATCAGTGAGACATTAAACAAATCTTGTGTGATTGTTCAGTTCCAGTCTCCTCATGGGAACACTCAGAAACCTGTTTGAAAACGGGCAGGGCTGATTTTCCAAAGGTCAACAACAATGTTATATCCGCACCGCACGGTGGGCGTTTCCCATAGATGCCGTTATCCACAATGCACGGCGGTCTCATTGTTGCTTCTTGAGGGTAGCGTCTTTAGTCAGCCTGTATTCAGATGCGGCGATTTCAACTCTGGACGGGTCGGATGGGAAATGACAGTGAGTTGAGTTCAGCCCGTGCGGCTCTGTGCAACACAAATAAAACAATGAAATTAAATCACTGCGAATTTAACGCAACCGAGAGATTCGCCGGAGCGCCGTAAGCAAAGCTGACAGATGGAAAGCAGACTAGATTACCCATCACACACTAGATTACATCAGACCGGACTCCACTACCCAGACTAAACAAGACTCTAATGGAAACGCTCTCGTGACTCAATCTCACGTCAGGTGGCCTTAGCGCCGCTCACCAGATCACTGCATGAAAACAGGAAGTTCCTCCGGCTTCACTTCCTCTCTCTCCAAAACAACCGTAGCGCTGCTCGCTCGACCAGTTCATCACAAACATCCATTAACATCTCATTTATCTGATCTATGTTGACACGTTTATCAAGGTTGTTTGGGAAACAAAAACAATATTTATGAAATTTAATAAATCTCCCTTAAAAATAACTTCACCACAGAAAGTTAAAGTGAGTGAATGTAGATTTCCAGCCCTAAACAACCCAAGTGCTGATCAACATGCGGCCGATGTTGCGTCTGCACCGACCCGAACACTTCAAACACAAGCGGCTTTAAGAGTCTCATTTCCAGGTCAAACACACACAGCGTGTGAGAGTACAGAGTCTTATCAAAGCAGCGCTGAGATAAAAGAAAGCACACACACGCACGCGCAGACGTTTCATCACAGAGGAAGTTCTTTACAGGACACAACAATGTCAACAGCGAGAGAAAGACTCACAGCGAGCTCGACGGAGGCCCGTCTTCTTGTGTGAGACGCAAACAAGTTGAAAACAATACGAGCTATTGTGCCGTGTTCTGAGGACCACACAGTGATGGAGACCCCGCGAGAGATCGGACTGTTTACTGAACATTAATGTCAAAAATTGATGACCCCTGTATTTAATAACGGCTGCATTTCTAGCAGGAAGAGAAAACAGCAGGTGCTTCACCTTGAACATGTTTTGTCTCTATACCGACGTCAGTAATTCCGAATAATAAAGTTTAATTTTGATTTTCACTCGTCGTTTGCCTGCAGTACATCACAACACAACGTCACAGTAAACATTTCTGTGTAGGCTGCCCATGTCGCAGTGCATTATGGGTAACAGCAGCACCCTCTTATTCTACACGAAAAAATATAAAACATAATATTATAATAAATTAATGCACATGTATATCACTCCATAATGCAAAGAATAGCCACTAAAATAAACAGCAAATGTGTTTCATTTGAAACGTTTTTAAATTATAACATTATCAAATAAACAGTTTTATTTACTCAAAGGAATTCAACAATATGCTGTTCTGTCCTGTTGTGTTGTGTGCATTATAAAATGTTATTTCTCTATAATGATTGGAAATCGTATTGGAATAATTCCTCATTTTAAATGAAAAATTCCTTTAAATGTTCATAAGAGCCAGATTAAGAGAAATTCATTTAGACATTTTCCACAATGCCGGAGTTTAAATCCAAGTGATGTTTTCACTTCAGTCAACAGAATCTAAAATAGAGACCACGCACAACGTACAGACACAACAAAACCAGAACATTAAAATCCAGAAGCGATAGCACAACGTTTAGTCTTTAGATATCTGAACACATTTAATATCAGATCTTGACGAACACAGACACTGGTGTTTAAAGACGAAGCATCTCAATCAAATAAAACTGGAAAACTATTGTCAGAAACTCGACATTCATCATTTTAAAAGACGCTAAAAGCATTCAATATATATTGACCTCAATGTAAAAACAAAACAAATACAGAATAAATGACATTAACCGGCAAGAGACCACAAATATTTGTTTCTATTAAAGCAGGGTGAGCTCAGAAGCGGGCGTGTCCTTTTAGTGTCAACATCCAATCAGAGTTGACCTAATGGGCAGGGGGCGTGTCATCTGATCTAATAGTTTCTATATTACAAATGAAACTACATTTTTTCCCATCAAACCTTTAAACCTTTGAGTGACAAATGCTCAAATAAGACAAAATGTTGAAGATTGGTCTCAAATCATTCCCCCGTATAAGATTTATTGTATGTAATGTGGAATTTGTAACAGTTTAACCCTTTGAAGGAGGATTCTGAGATGTTTCAGGCTTCCAGAGCAGTAAAACAAAGAACACCAAGGCCAGAACCATCGTGTCTCCCGTGAAGCGAAAGATCCAAACCCACTCAAACCCTGAAATTCTCACAATTATAAACAGGCAAATTATTAGCATTAGCAAGCAAATCGTACAATAATATTGCTATTAAAAGCTAAATCGCTCATTAATTCCTAATCTCAAGCACAATTAAAGGCTTTGATATTCTCTGCGTCTCTCCCCCTCACTGACGCTCCCGTCTTTTCTTCGGTGGTTCTGCCGGAGACGGAGTGAGACAAAGAGTTTCTCAGAGGTGATGGACTGTGGGAGGAGGAATCTCTCTCTCTCTCTTCATCTGTGCGCTTAACGCAATCGCTGCCTTTTGATTGACAAGCATAACCAAAACACGGCGATGTAAATAGCAGCATGAAGCAGTCGGGCTGCACGCCCAACAAACGCTTTCGCATTATTAAAATAACCCCACTTTTCAACGTGGCTTAATAAGCTACGCTCGTTACCGCAAAACAAACGCGCGCCATCCGGGCCTATCTGCCGTCGGCCCGATTCTCAGAGACTGGCACGGGAAACGGGCACGCTTTAGAGACGCCACCCCGCCACACAAAGACGGAGAAGTGCCAGATACAGGTTTTAGCATCTCCGAGACGTTAAGCTTTCAGACGGATAAATACAACGTAAATTTAGCCCTGTGCCCACACGCTCCCGTGTTATTTATTTATTTAACGCGCGCCGTCTCTGCCTGTTTATTCCTCAACCATTCACACTTTATGAAACGTTTCCTTGCGTCGCGTAGCCAACTGCAAGTTGCGTGGCAACAGACTAGCTTTAGTTTAGAGACCCCACCACAACCCCACCCGAGGTTCCGACAGCATATAACTGCGACACAATTCAGGCAAAAGCTGAAGAACTGAGGGGCAAAGGCAGGGGAATGAGGGGAGGGCATGCAAATTACAGAACCCTAAACAACACTCAACACTGATGAAAACAATAGCAGGCATTGAATGCGGGCCGCGGCCGCAGAAACACTCTGTGCCCTCCATCTGTGCCTTCACATCATCATCATATCAGTGTGTGTTCCAAAACACACGCAGTCGTCCCTGTGTGCTTTCCGTCCGGAGCGCCGGCCCTGAGGTCAAGGTCGTTTTTATACGTCTTCGTAATTATTCATTCGTTTTATGCGGGAGACATTCATCAGAGGATAAATTTAATTCTGCTTTATCACACGCAGCACACCAAAAACCCAAACAGATTTTCCAGCATCGCAACAAATGACATTACAACCTCCAATGCAATAAAATGTCACGTTTTATAAAAGATGCATTTTAACAACACGGATCTCTGCAGGTGTGGCGTCCATATTGCACGAATCCCGTCCGTGCAGAAAACAGCAGCGAGAGAAATCACAGCAACATCGTACGTCGCTCCGAACGTCAACATCTGCCACAACAATCAAACTCGCATCACAAGAAAGACGCTAAATTCTCAAACCCGTGAACTGTGACTCTGTCGCATGCCAGCATGTCAAACACACACACACACACATGCAGGGACACACACACACACATCTGAAGTTTTGCCAGGACTGGTTTTAAAAGACACCCGGTCATGACGAGGTCACAAATACCACAACTTCCACAACACACACACACACTAGATATTTTTAGGCGAGCGTATAATTATTTTCTGACAGAAACTAAGGCCCCGTACGCTACGCAACATTTCCAGCAAATCCAACACAGTGAGTGCATTAACAGACAGACAGCGCAAGTAAAGCACGTTTCATTTTCTTTCGACATACTTGAAGCTGAGAAATGTCCACTGGCCAGAGACGTCGGTCCGTTCTTTCCACTGCCGACAGGAGGTGAAAACATCTACAACACAATCAAGGACAACAAATTAAAAAGGGTCATAAAACCGCCCTAAATGACAGAATATAAAACAATCACAGTTAACGGCATCTTATACACCCTATTCTCTATTCTATTCTACTATATTATATACAACCATCACACAAAACATTAGGCAGTGTTATATGACATAATTCATGATTTAACTTATTACATTTGAGACAGCTGACTAATCTACATAATCATTTTATATTATTAGCTGAAATATATTGTTTGCTTGCAGAGACGACATGTCACACTGTGCATTAATAGATCAAAATCAATAAGATACGATAGTGACATAACACCTGTCCTGAGCAAATAAAGCGTCCTGTCTGTCTGAAGAGTGACCGCAGCGGACACACACTGCTGGAATATTTCTAGAACTGTGGATTCATAAAAACTTCCCAAAAGCATTTCTCACATTTGTTTTTGACATTGGATCCAAATGAAAGACATCAGTTTTACCATCTACCCTAATCGCACAGCCCTTGTCAAGAAATCCTAAAGGAATGCCGGTGGAATTTCTATTATCATTTGGAAACAGTCCTAATGTGTTCAATACTTTGAAAAATCAAACATCATTCGACTTGAATGCATTTATTTTTCTTACAGAATATTCAGTGTATCCAGCAGAGCACTATTTGACTAATAGGATTTTTCTTTCGACGTATTTCTTTCCACTGGCATTTTGCGTTAGGATTTCATGAAGGGACAACACAACATAGACATGATCTATTGAAGAAATGAAATAAACACAAGAAAGACTGAATAAAGTGGGATATACTACCATTGGTGTGGGGAACATTTTCAAATCGCTGTTTCGCATCTACAAGACAACAGAATTACTAATGCAACATCACATCTATCAAATCCACAAAAAGCTTGTGCAACTTTTCTTTCAGTCAAATGCAATTACGCGGCACGGTCCGTGCGCAAAAGTCATCTGTTAAAACACTTCTGCACAAACGTGTGCGCAAAGAAACACAATGCAATGTGACAAAAGCAAACAAAGTGTGAACATTGACCTATAGTTACAGCAAGGAGACGGACAGAAAGTGTCTTACCGCGCTGAAATCCAGTAAATCGCTAAGTTCCTTATCCGACCCCAACGCGGCCATTCTCTGATGATGGTGATGATGATGGTGATGATGCATTTTAGAAATATCACATAAACCTAAAAACATGGAAACAGATCGCAGTGAGAAAACACCCGATCCAGGAGGAGCGAGTCTGATCTTCAGAGAAACACACACGCGCGCGCAAGCACACACACACACAGACTCACTCACAAACACGCGCGCGCGGACGGACCCACGGAACGATCGAGCGCAAAAAAATCCACTTTGCGCGAAAAGCCGATCCGGATCAGATGAACATTGCGAGACGCGAGGTGAAATTCACGGCAGGTATCCGGCGGCGCACGAGACTCAGGTGGATAAAGTCTTCCCAAGTGTCCCTCCGGAGCTCCAACAATCCGATATCGAGAAACTAAACGAATAACTGCGCGGAAACGTGTGTTAGATAAACAGCTAGATGTCTTTGTGATGCCTCGCAGTCGGTGTTTTCGTTCACGGGACTGTGAACTAAACGTGAAGCTTCCTTGGGCTCGCCGGAGATCTTTGCGCACCGGATCACTGTGCGCGTACAGCCACCTACTGTAGAGCTCTCCATCCATACATGAATACAGACATACGTACACACTACCTGTCAGACTGGAACATAACAGATGAAAAGAGAACTTTCTGTGTTTTAAGATTATATTAAATGTTGAACAAGATATCATTCGCGTAAACTGGATATTATTATTCTTTTGTGTGTAACGTCAGCGGATGTTTTAAAGCCCTCCTGTTCATTTCTGAAAGTCATGTACTACACAATATCATTTAATAAAATTGTCAATAATATCTAAATATATTTTTTTGTGTTTAAAACAATCAAAAAAACTATGAAAATATTTAGAAATCAACATTCGCATTTTTCGACATTTTCATGTTGCCAGGAAATAATGTCTAACTGCCCTCCAGAATAAAGGCCCGTGATAAGACTACATTGCAATAACACAAAGCACATGCCTCAACACATGCACATAACACAGCATATTTTTCTTATGGTTGCAAAGATGATCTTACTGACAGTGGAGATGTGAAGTCCACCTGTAATTCTGCTGAAGATGTCAGTAAAGGAATTATTTGCTCTGTGCATGTGGTAGTAAATCTCTATGCGTTTCTTTCTTCAGTAGAAGACAAATGAGGATATTTGGAGAAATGTCCCAGTAGTTAATGAAAGTCAATGGGGTTCAACGTTGGTTAAGTTCTTTAAAATGTCTTTTGTGTTGTGCAGAATACAGGTTTAGAATGATATAAAAGCGAGTAAATGATGAATTTCCATTCTTTCTTGAACTGTCCCTTTAAATAATTGTGATATTACGACATTGTTTGAAATAAACAGGACAGGGGCCTATCCGTCTTCAAAGTTCTATCACATTTCATACTATGAGAGAGTCTTATCTAGTCGTATTATTGGTATTGTTGCTTTTTACTTTGTTTATATTTATGCCGTGGGGCAAGACAAGTATTTTCCCCTCATCCCTCACCCTAATGCCCAATCCTGAATTTTGATTTCCAATGAAGGTCAAACTTGATCAGACCGTTCAGAAGGAAATATAAAAAACACACAAGGATCCCAAACAAACTAATGATCAATATCTCTGTGATAGGTCTCACAGAAGGTTCATTTATCAAAAATTAATTTTGTGTGTGATCATCATTACAGACACATTTTAAAGAGGCAGACACAAACACAGATCACTCACAGACTACATTATAATTTGAATCAGAAAAAGCAGACAGTAAATAAAAAAAAAACGACTGGTTCTGTTTGTTTGGGGCAGTATTTTATCTCTCTTAAAATAATTTAAGTACGTTTTTAGGTCATTCAGATTTTGTCCTCATTTAGTTTGGCACAGTAAACATGTTTATAAACACGTGTGTCCCTTTAAATATGAAATACATACAGACTTTGCTCATTATGGAGAGAACTATACTATGAGTAGAATAAATGCCATAATGTGAAATGTGTCATCACTTCCTGTTTGGATGCAACGCCCCCTGGTGGTTTTTGAAATTGATTAGGGTTAAGTATCATTATTATGCTAATTATTCTTTATGAAAATGCTGGTGAACGATCTTCAGGAAATAAAACTCAATCAGTTTCCTTCAAATTCGTTGATGGCCTGAGGGGGACACAACCCCATAAATATTGTGATATTTAGGCATTGCATTTTTATATTTCATTTTATTTTTGAGTGTAATGAACGCATATGGCTTCCATCAAAAAAAAGACTTACCGCATATTTCTAAAACTAACAACTGAGACGTGACAGAAATTGAACCTTTTTGAGTGAAGAGAAACTGTAATAATGTGGAAGACGGACCTCAATGTTCAGATGTTGAGCTTCATCTCTGATGTGTGATGGTGAAACCGCAATTCCCTCTTTCTTCGTTGTCCTTTTTAAAGCCGACACATTTTCTTTCAATAAAATCTGCATCAACACAGAAATCTGTGGGAGTTGATGTTTTACCTGTGTACCTTCTTGCGGTGTCTTCAACCAATCAGAATTCAGGGTGTCGTTTACGAGGTCACACACCTGCCGGGCAACATCAGCTGAAATAAAAGAGCACAGATGTTCCAGTTCTTCAGATACATTAAAACCTTCCTAAATTATTAAAGCACACGGAGCAATTTCATCATTAACACTTTTATTTTGAAACCATATACTTATGCTTTAACATGTCTTCTTGTATTTCTTTGAAGTTCAATAAAAAAATGATATACGTACATATACTTATGCTTTCTCACCGTAGTATTTCTAGAAAGACTTGAGTACATTATTACACTTGGTCTTAACATCACAATCACAACTTGTGTTTGTGTCAAAATTCAGAACAGGTTATTCAGACCGTAACATTATTGTCTTATTAGAACCGAACCATAACAAGAGAGCAGAAATAAAACAAAAGCCAGTGAAGGGTAAAGCCACGGGGAAGAGAATTACAACGCTCACATGTGATTGGATGAAACAGGTTGCAGCTGTGGAAACAAAGAGCCGTGTGGATACTGATTGTGAAACACAACTTCACAAACATCACGTGAGAGTATCACAGTTATTTATCCTGATTTAACTTCTCACCGCAGATAGAAATCAATTCTTTTTAGTTTAGAAAGTTCGGTCACATGGGTTTTGTATTTCAGTGTCTGGTGTCTTAATGCTAAAACAATGAAGATGCACGCTAAGCTTTTAATCTTGTGATGCTAGACGTCTCAAGACAAGTACTCACTGTAAAGACGATTTGATTATCTGTGTCGTATAATGATCAGAAGATCAACATGTGATGTGGTGATCTGTGACCGAGCGCTGATCCGCCCGGATCACAGAATTAATCACAGGATCAAACGGATCTCTCACTTGTTAGCGTGAGCCGGCCGGGTTTAACTGGGTCAGCCGTGTTTGGATATCACTGAAATTAAAGATGGAGAAGACATGAAGTTTACTGCAGAGGTGTTCTGCAATGTTTTTTTTTAAAAGACATTTGATTTGTGGAGATGAAGGAAAGAGAAATGATTACGACTGGAACCAAACACCACAACACACAACGAAACATCTTTCTTTACATGACTTCACTTCACAAATAAAGGTACTTCATGAAAGGTGCTTTACTTCCATAAAGAATCGTCTGTTTCACGAAAGGTTCTTTGTGCTGAAAAAGGTTCTTCAGATTATATATAAAAAGGTAAGAGATGGTTCTTTAAAGCAGTGGTTCTCAAACGGGGGACCCCAAGATGGACCCAGGGGGCCATAGATTTTGTGGCATTTTATGAAATATGGAAAGTGATCATTTTATGCAATCAAACATCAGAAAGATAAGACCACCAGACAAAAGAGTTTATGTTCCAGCATTGTATAAATGAATATGTTTTGTTTTTAATGAAGTCTTTATTTGGGGGGCTGCAAAACAATGGACTCTACACAAAGGGGGGCCCACAACGAAAAAGTAGCATTGCGTTAAAGAACCTTTGACTGAAAGGTTCTTTGTGAAACCAAAAATGGTTCTTCTATGGAATCGCTGTGAAAAACCTTTATTTCAGGAGCGTTCTCTCTGTTTCAGTTCAAATTATTATCTTCTCAACTAAACTTATCTGAAATCTGACATATTTTACTTGATGACTTTTTATATGAAAAAGGCCCCGTTCGTCTTGTTTCTCTTACAATTGCTTATGAGAATCAAGATGAGATGTGGTGTGAAGGGAATACATAGTGTAGAGGTCAAATAAAGGTCTGGTGTGATGAGAAATGTTTGATCTTCAGTAATATTGAGTTTTGATTAAAGACAAATCTGAACTCAGTTATGACACATTGACATCTCTTCTCAAACTCTGATGACAGAGAATGATGCTCATCACAGTGATGCCATAGAAAGACCATTATTGGTTCCTCGAAGAAGCATTCGGTCAAAAGTTGTCTCTTTCTTACCTTTTTATAATCTGAAGAACATTTAGCAACAAAGAACTTTTTGTGAAACAGAATGGTTCTTCGGATATTAAAGGTTATAACCATTTAGACAGAAAAAAGGTTCTTCTATTCCAACTTTATTTTTAAGAGTCTATCTACAGTGAAGCGGAGATGCTCACGTCCTTCTTCGATGTTACACCTGGGAATATTTCCACGAGCAGGTGGGAAACAGAAGCGTGTGAGACAAAAAAATCAAAGGGAGAGAAAAAGAAACAAACACACGGAGGAGTCTGATGAAGCAGCAAGTGGATCTTGTGGAATTCCTGTTGTTTTCCAGCTGAACGAGGAGAGGAGGACTCGTGAACAGGAACGGTGACATAAACACAGCCTCCAGCATTCCTTCACAAAACACAAGATTTGCCAAACACCTGTGGCCTCCGCAGGCAGGGAGCGAGGGAGAGAGGGCCGATCGAGGGGCAATAAAATGCTTGAGATTCTCACGAATAACCCGGCTAAGAAACTGACCCAAACTCAGATTGAGTTACACACAAAGAATCCCATTCCGACCACCCCAGATAACTGTCCTGCCCCCCCAAACCCCAGCTGGGGTATCTTCAGTGTCCGCAATCAAAACAACGTGTCTAACAGACCTCTGTCATTCTGAACCTTTCCACCACCCACCAACCTCTGCGTGTGTGTCAGAGTTTATCCCACAAATGTGTTATTGGAAGCTGAATGCCAAGCAGATGGTCCTGCGGTCGGTACAGGTGCCACAGACTTTGGAATGAAAAAAAATTCTGTCCGAGTTCAAGTCCAGGGCATCTCCTATCCACAAATACTGTGGGGGGGAAACAAAACAGATTTGTGTAAATGAAAAGGTCGGTGAAGGTTTTTAGACAGGAATGAAAGTAATGCCACGCTCAGGAATTGAAGGTGAGACATACAGCCCGCTCGCTAAAATAGTTCATAAGTTATATAAATCTCACGTGTGTGAACTAGGTTTCATTTAGTACGTCAAATAAAAGCAGATTCTCAATTAAAATGCTTTCACACATTGAAAACAAATATGTTGTTTTGATAGAATGCAAATGGTTCATCGTCCATTGTCCTCTCTAATATAAACTGACATGTGACCTCTGTCTAAGAAACACAGCAAAAAGATTTTAAACTTCATCCATAACTGCGATGCTCCGTTTAATTAAAAAAGCTGACTACTGCAATAATGTATTTCAAAATGTGATGTTCAAACTTTTAAGTCCCCGTGAACCGATCGTTTTCACTTCCGTATTCGGACGCATTTCCGAGTGAAAAGGAATTTCAAAGGAGAAAATTTGTGGGCGTGGCTTGCGATTACTCCGATTTGATTGGATGTGTAGAAACAGCTGTTGCATAGATTTTGAAATGGAACCGGCAACAGACTGACGGTTGAAGGGGAGGAGTTAACAGATGCTCCGCCCAAGACGTCGAACATACGTCATTTCAAATGGATCGTCATTTCAGGGCAGAAGTGCTTTTTAAAACTTTAACTGAACAATATGACGGTAAACAAATTTAAAAAGAAAATGACCGACATTGATCAACTACTAAACGTTGCAATATTTCATACAAAAAATAAAATGTAATTTTTCATTTCACTGGGACTTTAATAAAGCAAAGTCCTTTTTGAGTGATGACGTAAACACATTTTTACAGAACTGAATGAAGATCTAAATTTATTATTTTAGAAACTGATTCTATCTAATATAAAATGTTTTTTTATCAGGACATTTTTACATTTCTAGTTTTGGACAACTGCTTAGTAAACCTAAGGGGTAAAGTTTATTTATTCTCATCTGACATATTCTCAACTGTTCTGAAAAAAGTTAATGAAAAAAAAACGTTCATTTAACCAAAAGATGACTGTAAAAACGTAAACTAAACATTTTTGCTGTAGATATGCAGCTAGTTGCTTGTAACTTACAGTAGATTTATATTATATAATTTATTGGCAACAGTTTGTTCAAAGATAAATGAAAATGAACCATTAACAAGTCTTTATGTTTACAGAATAAAACTATGCAATAACAGCCTCTTGCAAAGCATTCTGGGAACCAGAAATCCACATACATCTTTTTCTGCTTTTATTCTAATTTTGGTTCCCAGAATGCGGTTTCGCATGAGGCTGTTATTGGATAGTTTATTTTTGTAAAGGTAAAGACTTATAAATGTTAAATATTCATTTATCTTTGAACAAACTGTTGCCAGTAAATTCCATAAATGTAAATCTACAGTAAATTACTGGCAAACTGCTGCCAGTAAAACTGTCATTTCTACATAAATTCTTTACAGTGTAAGGTTTATTAAAAATCTCCGTCTTAATACTCACTAACAAGAAACCATTTAAAACTCTGGTGATGAACTCCCCCCCTTGATAATCTCAACCTGGCTTAATTTATATCTCCACCCAATCATGGCGGATACATCATGAAAGGTGATGCATTGACAGGCTTTTATCTGAGCGCCGGTCACACGTCAGTCACGATTATCCCAAACCCCGCAGCTCAGCGCCGGTCCGGTTCTCCTCACAGGGATATTTGCATGTCAGAGGCCTAAAGCTGGTGATAAAGTGCACGTTGAAAGCCGGAGCGTCGCAGGCCGGCCTGTTGAAAGGCGGGTTTGATACGGGAAAACTGCAGGCTCAGCAGCAGTTCCTCTTTTTGAAAATAATCTTCCTTTTGGAGGAGCAGGAGAGCTCTGCCCGCGCTCGTCTCTTGGACGTGGAAATAAATGAGCACTCGTGTGGGCCGCCGCCTCAAAGGCTTCACTTCATTTGACTCCGGCAGGCTGAGCGACTGCAGAGGCCTCGGCCCATGTGCAGCGTCTCTCTCTGACGGCAGATGTATAAAAAGACTCGGGCAGATAAAAAGCGCTCGCCGCACGTCGGTACGGGGAGCGGGAGCGGCATCTGCCGCGGCTGAGATGAAGGTTTATTTACTGCGGAGAGAGAATAAAGCGGAGGGCCATCAGAAATTAGGTGATGGGGTTGAAGCGGAAGGCATTTTCTGGACGGCGGGTAATCCGGGAGGATTCACAGAATCACCGAAACATCAGACATCTGTGACGGCACCTGGACCTCGCACAACCCGTACGGCATGTAACACTTCACCAAATAAACCACGGCTTCAATGAAGACCCGTTCATAGTTTAATCTGCAGGAGTACACACTTCACACAGCAAACTCATCTCAGGACTCAGGTCAACAACATCATGACATTTACCTTATTCAGATCAATCCTTTACACACCAAAACACAGCCATGTTCAAAACCTGTGAGTGAAACACAACAGAAGATATTTTGAGAAATGTGTCGTTTTGTGTTCATACAGTGGAAGTCAATGGGTGCAGTGTTGTTTGATCATAAAATATCTTCATGTATAATATATTCATTTGTTGTGATCTCTTTTAAACTTTAAAATCTTGAGACACAGGGCAAGAAGAATGAAGATTTGCAAACCTCATTAGACTCATTAAATTAATCAATTACATAAATGTGGACACAACACAGAATTAGTTAAAATATAATTTGCAAAAGCGTTTCTCAACAGGTCTCCACCGCACACACTTGTGAGATTACTGAGGTCTCGTCTGAGATGAAAATCTTAATTCACTCCTCATTTAATCTCACGTCTATCCAGGATAAACAACGGAGATATCTCAAACTCTCTTAGATTCACTGACCCCTGAAGGACAGAAGCCCTCCTGCCCGTCTCGGCCCGCAGCGGCAGGAATTATCACGGCTAACCAAGCGTTCGGCTGCTCGGACTGATAAATATTTATTTGGCGAAGGGAAATGAATGCCGATGGATGTGAGAGTGTGTGGTGAAGCCTCATTGAACGGCCATGGCAAGACCATAATCGTCATAATATTAATCCCACATCACCATGGACACAGTGCCGCGGCAACCTGCCATTCCCAGTAACCCCACCTCTGAGACGGCTGAAGGTGAAAGAAAAGAGGAAGTGATGTCATCACGTAAATGGGATGCAAATGTGCCTGTCACTCAGTTATGATGATTACTATATTTATTTATTTACTGACATAATTTAGATACATTTGGTCAATTTAAATGGACATTTCAATTTATTTGAATATTCATTCACTGATGATAATAGCGCTTATATATCTTAGAGCCGTCATTAATCTTTGCAATAGTTTATTTCAGTTTTTAATTTTTTTTCGCTTATACAAAGAGTGTTATTGACTGTGTGGCTCGCCACATCAAATGAAACTTGACATGTTTTCTCGAAGCTCACATCATTAGTTCAGCATGTTTTTCAGACTGACAGCAAAAAATAAACTAGCGATAGTGTACTTGCGGTTGACTCTGCAGATTAAACTATAATATGAGAATGTAAGGTAATGCGTAAAAAACATGACACTTCTTCATGAAATTCCCATCAGTACCTGTGAGCAGCAGCTCAAAACACACACACGGTTTGACAGTCGGTTCCTTGAGCTTTGACTTGACAGCTGGGACCAATTTTAGCCCCCCCCCACCCCTCCTGTCCCTCTAACCCCCCTGATCAGAACCCTAAAGCCCCCCCCATCCACAGCCCCTCTGAGGGTTTAAGCCGCAGGGAACAGCCAGAGCGCCAAACACTTCCAATTATATCTCCCCCCGCCAACGTGAAGGCGGCCTTTCCCTGCCGCACAATAAACACACACACCAGCACACACAGGTGCAGGAATGTGTACCGCACACACACACACAATTACATCCTCTTAGGGCCGTCACATCTGTGGAAAAATGCCACATGAATCTGGGAATGTGTTTTATAGAGCAGCGGCGCTAATGGAGGTGTGAGTGAACCACAAACAGAGCGAGTGAGAAAATATAAGAGTACAGAGCTTTCTGTGATTAACCAATACACACGCTCGTACTGGATTTACCACGGTAAAGTTATCCAAAGAGCAACTACAGAAAAACACCAGATCAGAGAAATCAAGCTTCTTTAAAAAATCTTAAACTCAGAATCGATCTTTAGTGTGCAACTCAAAAGCTCTTTTGACTTCAGTCAGTTAGCAACCACTTAGTTACCATCCAGAAACTGTCTAGCAAACACCAAATAAACTGCCTAGAACTACCTAGCAACACCTTAGCAACCAGCCAGATCTGTCTATCAACACCTTAACCAACCAGCTAAAACTCTCTATCAACATCTCTATCACCTCAGCAACCAGCCAGAACTGTCTAGCAACAACTTAGTGACCAGACAGAACTATCTATCAACACCTTAGCAACCAGATAGAACTATACATCAACACCTTAGCAACCAGACAGAACTATCTTGCAACAACTTAGCAACCAGACAGAACTATCTATCAACACCTTAGCAACCAGCCAGAACTATCTATCGACACCTTAGCAACCAGAGAGAACTTTCTTGCAACACCTTAGCAACCAGACAGATCTCCCTAGCAACACCTTAGCAACCAGACAGAGCTGTCAAGAAACAACTTAGTAACCAGACAGAACTATCTATCAACACCTTAGTAACCAGACAGAACTATCTATCAGCACCTTAGTAACCAGACAGAACTATCTATCAACACCTTAGTAACCAGACAGAACTATCTATCAGCACCTTAGTAACCAGACAGAACTATCTATCAACACCTTAGCAACCAGACAGAACTATCTATCAACACCTTAGCAACCGCCAGAACTATCTAGAAACAACTTAGTAACCAGACAGAACTATCTATCAACACCTTAGTAACCAGACAGAACTATCTATCAACACCTTAGTAACCCGACAGAACTATCTATCAACACCTTAGCAACCAGACAGAACTATCTATCAACACCTTAGCAACCAGCCAGAACAATCTATCAACACCTTAGCAACCAGAAACAACTATCCATCGACACCTTAGCAACCAGACAGAACTATCTTGCAACACCTTAGCAACCAGACAGATCTCCCTAGCAACACCTTAGCAACCAGACAGAACTATGTAGCAACACCTTAGCAACCAGACAGAACTATCTAGCAACACCTTAGCAACCAGACAGAACTATCTAGCAACACCTTAGAAACCAGACAGAACTATTTTCAGACAGATTTATGGTGTGATGAAGAATTCGGCGTCTTCTTGTTTCAGATTTCATTTTGCAGATGTTTGATCCTGAATGTCTAATAGTAACTCAACAGGAGCACAAACTCTTGACTAAACACATTAAGACATGGAGAACTGTTCAACCAAAAGCATGAAAGAAGATTTATTAGCACTATTACACTCAATACATCAAACAATCAGTTAGGAACAAATAATGTTAAGCGTTTCAGTAAAGATATTCAGGGATGTTGTTAAAAGGAGTAACTTTAAAAAGTGTTTACTCACCTCTTCATGTCCAAACTTGTATGACTTGCATTATTCTGTGGAGCATAAAATTCAACAGAATGTGAAAAACATTTTTGTTCGCAGCACCATAAAGAACACACTGTAACATTACCTTCAGGCAATAAACTATAAACGAAAACTTTTAAATAATTAAACACTATGTTGTAAAAGTAGATATTGTGGTTTTGCAATATGGCCAGACACTCACATGTGTCATCATATTATCCTATATCATATTTGACCAAAATCAGGCTCAAATTCAAACTTTTAAAAACTTTGTCTCCATTAAATATTTGTGACCAATATTGTGATTAAAAACCCAAAATACTCTTTACATCTTTATCTTTATTATGTCAGACTATCATATCTAATGTCTTTATTGTCACACATCGTGAACCGGCGGTGATTTTCTGCGACAGT
>CM017898.1:756695-776695 GCA_008369825.1 Triplophysa tibetana
AAGAAAACGGCTGTCGTTCCTCAGATGTTTGGCAGCGGATGAAACTCACCGAGGTCTCAACCACGGACAGAAATAAATAACGCAGCACATGTTCAACACAAAACCTGTCCAACACAACTCACTCACTCAAAAATAATGAAGAAAAAGCAGCAGAAAAATACAAATATTCTCCAAAGCATCTCTTTTGAGCGACAGAGATATTTAAAAAAAAAAAGAAAAAATATATTTGGCCAGACATTTCTTCTATCGACTCATTCACCCTTTAGACCATTACACACCTCTCTTATAACACACTGTTTTGTGAACATCTTGTCTATATTTCGTTCAATTTGACGGCATGATTGCAAAACGCAAAAAATCCTCATCACCACCTAACGACAGAGACAGACGGACAGAAGGAGAGACAGGACGGACCTTTCTCTCAACCCCACTCACGCTGGGAATGTTGGGGGTCTCCATACAACCCGGACCTCTTACGACAGATCAATGAGACGATCTCTGGCACGCACACACACACACACACACAGCTGTCCCGGCGCTCCACAGTACACAACACACACCAGAGATCACATCACGCAGGGCCGAAACCAACATCCACATGAACAGCATCTACTCACAAACATCACAATTAAATATTACATGAAATTTATTTTTACACCTTAAATGATATTTAGGCTTGTATTGTGGCAGAATTATGGTTTTATTTGGTATTTATTATTTTATTTAAATGCACAGCATTGTCGAGGAGAACGGTGTGATGTTTAAATCAGAGATCTTGTTCTTCAGAGTGTTTCTAGAATCATCCATTTCAGCTTCATCTGACTTCACTTTAAATGTTGCATAACACAAGAGGATTAAATCTCATAAATTCTCCCGTTCAGACGTCCACATATGTGTGTGTCCATGCAAACATCGGCCAATCAGTCGCGCTGAAATAATGCGCTGGAATAATGCACAGATTTACAAGCATCTGGTCAATGAATTGTACTTGGAAAAGGGACGGATAAATCATATAAAAAGAATTTGAAATAAAAACCTAAATAAGCAAACAACTAAAATGTTGAAAAGTAAAAATAAATGAATAAAATAATTAGATTCAAATAATATTACAATTTTATAATATTGTTTTATTTTTAATTTATTTACAATAGCAACCTTAATAAAATAAAATGGATTCATATGTTAGATTATTTTTTAATTACTGTAATTAAATATGTTCATGGTTTTCTAACTTTAAATGACTGATTGAAAAAATAATTGTGGATAAATTGGACTTTCTGCAAATGTAAGCAAATCTTAAACTGAAATACAATAAAGAAATTTTTTTTTTGGTTCAAATAAATAAAGTATTCTATAAAAAGGCACGCAAACATCTCAGCGTGGCAAAATAGAATGAACGTGTGTTTGAGGCTCAAATGTCGGCGTGAGAGTCTGTGTCTGCTTAATTAAACTGCAGGAATATTCACACGCAGTCTTTGCATAACAATAGTGAGCGGCCGGCGCTGGTTAAACCGACCTCGTGTGTAAAGAGCTCTTTTGCTTTTTTGTGCGACGTTCTTTTGTTGATTCATTAGTCCACCCGACGTCCTTCTCACAGAATCCCAGAGAACCGGGTCGAGTCATCCACACGCCCGAAGCCCCAAAGACAGAGCCACTCATCGCTGCGGGCCAGCGGGGGACCCAAGATGTTTCCGGTGAATTTTTCTCTTTCTGATGTTTTTTTTAATAGCCACATATTTAGAAAAACAATCCCAGCAAGATGCCTGGCACCAAATCAAGACGGGCACAACGCTGCGACCCCGAGCCGTACGATGGACGGAGAATTCCAAACACTAACAGGATTGTGAGGCCCTCACGCACACACACATCTTCTGTGTTTAATAAAGAGGGCACATTGATGCCACAAACAAACACACAGGCCTAGATGTTTGGTCCGAGGGCGGGAAAGACCAACGGGTCATATTTACAGCCGGAACTCAGACATACAAAAAATGAATGACAACGTTTAGAATCAAATCTGTTCTCACGAAACTGTCTTTCAAACATGCATTTTCACAAAATATGAAGGGCACAAAAACAAACCAAAACAAACTTAAAATGGCAAACGTCAACCCACTCAGACAGAAAATGAGGAACACACGGGACAAACGTGATGCGATGGGCGGGAAGTGTGATCTGGAGGAGAAACAGAAGGACAGAACAGAGGCCTCGGGCAGCCCGACGGCCCGGAATCAAACGACCCAAATGACCTCCGGTACTTTAGTGTAATTACCTCACATCACCTGACCCGAGCTAATAAACCTGACCGGAGTTAAGACTTCTCTCTCTCACGACTGAAGTTCTACAAACCAGCGGCTGGTCTCACACTTTACTCCACAAACACCTTTGAATATTTGACACGTCGCACTTTTTTTTGGGAGATCTCAGATATTTTCAGCTCATCTCTATTCCTCATCATTTAAAGCTCATAAAGTCTTTCAAAGAGGAAAGCAACACTTCCACCGATTCACTCACGCGTCAACGCAAACACAACGAAACCATCTACACTTTACACAACGTCTACAGGATCACACACACTTTCTTGCATCTTCTACAGAATCTAAAGAGTAACCAGCAGATAACACACACACACGCAGGCACACGCAGACACACGCAGACACACACACGCACACAGACGGCAGGCCGTGACGGATGAGAGTCATGAATGACAGTCAGACTCACCGCTTTGCCGTTGTAATAGTACATGAGTGATCGTCCGCTCACGCCCGGGATTGTGTACGCGCAATACATGATGCTCTCCTCCTGCTGTGTGTGTGTGTGTTTTATCCTCTTCAGACGCTTTCACACAACTTTGAGTTCAAACTCGCCTTCCCTTTCACAACAATTCCTGCAGTCGCATTTTCCCATATGGCCGGTCCGAGCATGCTGAATATGCAAACGAGTGAGAAACATTCCTGACGTCGGCCGATGGGAGGGGGTGGGACGGGGGGCGTCTCCTAAATGAGCCGGAGTCCCTCCCTCTCTCTCTCTCTCTCTCTCTCTAACCTCAACATCTCACTCCAGCTAATATAACACACACACACATCCTCTCCACGGTAAATCTGGAAGTGATCCGGTTCTGAGCTCGGTAGGCTTTTCAAGGGACAAAAACGTGTGTGTGTGTGTTTCCAGACATTCTATTGAACCGGTTTCTCTCATACGCACATTTAAAACACACATCTAAGTGTGTGATAAATCAGACCGCAAATGACACTTACAACACGCTCACCCCGACGCTTAGACAACTTATTCACACAGTATTTTTCTGTTTGAGAGAACGTCTCCAGTGGGAGATAAAGTGTGTCCATAAAGTCGCTCCACAAACTCACCCATGCAGAAACACACAAACTTATAGCTGTGAACCCGATGACAAGCTAAAGTCTCATCATCACTACACACCCACACCACCAGAAGTTATAAAACACATGATAAATCATCCTTTACTTTATTTATGCATCATCTGAGGATGCTCCTCGCTAAACAATGCTGTGTAACGTACAGATAAACACACACACACACGCACACACATGGCCTGAGGGGCAGTATAGTGACAGGAGTGAAGTCCATTATATACAAGAATACATACACCATTTATAGACTCTCTCTCTCTCTCTCGTGCGCGCTTTAATTTGATTAAAAGGCGAGTGGCAGGAGGGATTCATACACGCACATCTAATAACTCCACCATCTGTCTTCAACACTGGCACAACACCAGAACTGAGAGAGAGACAGAGAGACAGACAGACATAGAAAAGAGAGAGGGAGAGAGAGAAAGACAGAGGAAAAGAGAGAGAGAGAGAGAGAGAGAGAGAGAGAAAGACAGAGGAAAAGAGAGAGAGAGAAGAGAGAGAGATAGAGAGAGGAGAGAGAGAGAGAGAGAGAGAGAGAGACGACTGAGAATCTGGCTGTAACTCCTGGCTGTAACTATATATATTTCTCTACTAATCATTTAAATAATTGCGTTAAAATTTATTTTATTTTATTTGTTTTTTTAAATATAAATACTTTGCCAATACTAATAAAAAATATGCAAACATACTAATAAATCACACTAATATTTAACATTTAACAGTGAGAAAGAGTGAAAAAGAAATACATGCTGGTTAGATGAAAAAGATCATTTTTTAAGAGTTGACGACACACACACACACACCCACGCATATACACACACACACACACACGCATATACACACACACACACACACACACACACGCATATACACACACACACACACACACACATGAGTGTAGTAAGGGTGCGTGTCAATGTGTCCTAGTCAGGAAACTGTTTTAAGGGCTGTTTCATTCGCAAAATCCTTCCTGTGCACTGATACATTCGCTTCCTAAACATTCCCACAATGCAACTCATAATTCAGATAGCCTTGATGCTCACTATGCTCACCGGAAATCACGTGACATTTTTTACCGAAATTGCACGAGCCAACTTAATAAAGTTATTGAAACGTTTGAAGAGAAAAACATGAATTTTATTTTATTTGATGTATAAACACACGTTGCTAGACAGGCAGACAACACAATCTACTTAACAGTTGGACTGAATGTTAGATCAAATTTGTGCACGGATGTCTAACAAAATCATTCAAGTGTTATGGTTTGATCTATTAATAATTTAGTTATTATGTATAAACTACAATAATTCAACAGCACACGTCACATGCACAGCACCATACGGTGCATCTGTCTTCTGCGCTTTTGTCACATTCTGGCCTTTGTGTTGTTGTTGTTGTTGTTGTGTGCTGTGACGGGGCTTTAAGAGCGCTCGACCCTCCTTTACCCCCATCCCTCTCTCTCTCTCTCTCTGACTTTCACAATCCCCTGAGATTAGGATGAACAGCACTTGGATTATAAACACACATTTCATTCAGATTTCATGCTCCGAGGATTTTTTGCTCATTAGAAGCATGAGTTGTCAATCTCAGAGGATCCAGTTTGAATAAATTCGTTTTTTCTCTCTGGGAGTTCAAATGCCTCGACTGTGACTCGAAGGGCCGTTCGGTAAGAGCGACAGCATATGTGTTCACAGAAAAACCTTTCACTTTTACGCACGTCAGGTTTTGTAAACGCTGTGTAAACGCTGCCGTCCTCACTCCTAAAACACTCAGAATGATACGAGATTATTTCTTCTCTACTGAACTGAAAAGAAAAATCACTTGACTAAACCAAAGTACTCTACAGCAACAAGTCCAAAGGGGACAGACGACGACATTAAACTCAACAAAACATTAGTTTGAGTTTGATCATCTGTTCAATAAAGAAATATAAATATATTTCACATTTTATCGAAAAACATTCATAGTTTGTCTTTGCCGGAGTGATCTGAACAATAAATAAATCAAATTGTTTTTTTCTCAGATTTTGAGAATGTATAAATATCTACACGCGGATGACACACCTAGAAAAAATCCAAGAGTTTGATTGTGAGATGACACGACCTTTAACAAAACAGCCGGCATGTCTGCAGACGTGAATGCAGTTTCCACAGCGGCGAATATTTTGTCGTGAGAATTATTCTGTTCTGTCGTCTCTGGTTCTGATGATCGTCTCGCAAATAAAACCTCTTTATTTCACTCAAACGGGTCCGAGGGTCTCGTCCCGTGGAAATCTCGCGACGGATTCTAACAAACATTAAACACAGTAAGGAGGCAATTATGTATGCATGATTTAATCTGCAACTAATTAATATGCAAATGTATTCATATGTTAGTTACTAAATTAAAAATGCAAAGCAGCCCTTATGGTGAATCTGTGGTTTCGGCACAAACAGAACATTTGAAAATAAAAGCAGAGAAACACTGAGAGACAAACTTGCTGAAGTTGAAGATCCTCGCGCTTGACAGCCTGTTGCTCCTAAATGCACCAAATTCTGTTTTCTTTGTGAGATTTTGTGTTGGTTTGTAATCGTGTGAGTGTGTTCAGATGGATCATCAGACTGAGGATTCGGTTTCTTCTGAATCTCAAACTTTGGTTTTGGTTAAACCTGTCTGACATCTGTCCTGTCATGTGTGGGGCATTTTGTGAAGGCGAAGGTGAATGGCGGATCTCTCTGTGCTTTATGTCAGAATTACATCATGACTTTCAGAAACAAAGATGTGGGTTACGCCCCCCCCACCCTTACACATGCCAGCGGGAGGCAGGAGGGCTGGTGCTGGTGATCGAGGGTCTTTTGGATCTCAGCGTATGAGGGGGAATGAATTCAAAGCTCCAAATGACACACTTTCATATGTGACACTGTGATCCTCCATAACACTCTCTCTCTCTCTCTCTCTCTCTCTGTCAGTGTGTCACTCTCTCTCTCTCTCTCTCTCTCTGTGTATGTCTCTCTCTTCCTCTCTCTCTCTTTCTGTGTCTCTCTCTCAATCTCTCTGTAATATATTGTATATGTGAAGAGTCTGTTTCCAAATTGAGATAACCGAAAATCAAGTTCTTTTATTATGTTATGTTTATATTATGTTTTTATTGTGTTTTTTTTCGTTATTATGACGTAATTAAAAAACAAACCAACTGCAGTTTGATTGATATTAATTGGATTGCAAAATAAAAAAAACATGATTTTTGAAAATGTTTATAAACGGAGGAACCAAACTCTTCGTATATTTGTGTCTCTCTCTCCTGGTTCATTTGGAAGCATATTTCTGAATTTCTTCACATATGTGATGACTTTGCTCTGCCAGAGACCGAAACACAATGAGAACACATATGAAAGGGAAAAATAACAAATGAGATTTTACATCTTGATCTTTTCTCTTAGACTGTCATGAAAATCACAAATAGATTTTGTTTGTGCTTCTAAAAGCTTCTCTTTCCCTTTGTCACATCTGATTCTTAGAGAGCCAAATTATGAACAAACAAAACATTTTATCCCCATAGGAAATCACAAATTACAGATCTCTAACATATGAACGAGAATAAATGAAGATCAAATGCGTTCTTAAAAACGTCAAAAGCAAAACATCTGAACTTCAGTATTTGTGTTCTGAACATGTGTCCGGTTTTATTTTAAGATGAAAGCAACAAAACTCAAAACTCTGTGAGGTTTACAGAGATATAAATGAGCAACTTCTGATCACAAGAAAATGAAGTTGCTATAGAAACTAAGACTTTCATCATTACTTTAGTTTTAATTCAACTCAATTCAATTTTTACTCGCATCATGTTATTTTAAAGCTGTATGATATTGATATTTTTCTGTGGAACACATGATGTTAAGCGTAGTAAAAGTCATACAGTTTGAAAACTGAAGGTTGATTTGTAGGTGAAGTATGAGCTTTACAGAAATGTGATTTCCCAGCATTCATGAGCTGAAGCAGCTACTGTTATGACAGGCCAATGTGCTCATGGGTTTAGCTGATGTGAACCATTCCTCTCTCTCTCTCTCTCTCTCTCTCTCTCTCTCTCTCTCTCTCTCTCTGTCTCACTCTCTCTCTCTCTCTCTCTCTCTCTGTCTCTCACTCTCTCTCTCTCTCTCTCCCCCTCTCTCTCTCTCTCTCTCTCTCACTCTCTCTCACTCTCTCTCTGCAGCTGCGGCCATCCGCAGTTTCAGTCCCGCTCTGCCCCAGTGCATGCTGGGACACCTGGGCCAGTGAACTAAAGGCTGACATCCCATACGCTCGAAAATAGGACAACACCACGACTACTGCAATACCTGTCTGCAAACACACACGATTAAATAAAACATGACCTCACACAGCTGTGTGTGTGTGTGTTATCTTAGATAAAAGATTATAAAAACAACTTCATTGAAGATAGCTGATAAATCAGTTTTTAAATTACTTAAAAATAAAACAAGTAATATCTCAAGTTTAAACTCTAAAACAAACAGAAGATTTGAATTAAAAACAATACATTTAACAAATGATGCTAGAAGATAAAACAATCAGGGTGCGTTGTTCTGGGATAACACACGCGCACACACACACACACACACACACACTCATCTGTTTCTGCTCAAATGCAAAGCCACTGGGTAATAAAATGGATTTTAACGCTGGTAAATTTGTCAAAAATCGAATGATGTTTTCAAAACTGTGTTGTGAGCCAATTATCAACCAAATCATCACCAGGAAAATCAATTATGACATTTCTAAAAGCAATACGAACTGTGTTCCCACATAAATAAACCTGCAGAAACGGACAGAGGTTTGGCAGAAACATGCGGAGCGAGAGAAAGAGTTTAGATTCTGTAGCGGTGTGGGATGTCTGGATCTGTACACACACACACACACAGGAAACTGACTTCATTTCCTGTCTGTATTGCTCAATGGAAAACACACAGTCCAATTAACTCAGTTCAGATAAGCACACACACACACACACACACACACGCATGCACACACACAGACACACACACACGCTCGCACACACACACACACACACACGCTCGCACACACACACACACACACGCATGCACACACACACACACACACGCATGCACACACACACACACACGCTCGCACACACACACACACACACACACGCATGCACACACACACACAAATGCTGTTTATTTGCCTGGTTTGTTGGACTATAATGTGTTACTGTGGTTATTTCACTTATCAATATATTAAATATTTATCACATTTGTTGAAGACACTGTTAAAAAAAATCAATAAGCCACTTGATGTCTTGCATGCGTTAATAAAAAGGAAAAATCCCAGATAAGATCTCTTTAATATCTCAATCATTCAATAAATTCTGCATCTCAGATATTTTCTCCTGAGAAAAAGAGTCAGAAATGAGAGTTTGAGATGTCAACAGTGTGTCAAACTGAGCTCAGATTTGTCTCGTCTGCGATCATAAGTCAATATGATTGACGCTCTCAATATCAACTCAAACATTTCTCATGATATTTACTCAAATCCACATTATTCCAGCGCTATAATCAACACTGATTTACACCTCCAGACTCTTGTGTCTCACACTCTCATGTGATTCTGATCAGTAATGTAAAGAGAAACCTCTTCAGTTCAGAGCATCACATCTGTTTTCATTGAGCTGATGGCACTGAACACAAGTTCTCCGATTCTTTCGACCGTCGCTGAACATGAAATGGCTGCCGATGAGGTGAACAGAGAAACAGACGACGGACGGCTGACTGTTTTATTTTATTCAAATATCAACTTTGTCTCAGATTTTCTATAAGAGAAAGCAAAACACACAGATGAGAAATACTGCACGAATATAAAACGTCGCAGCTCAGAACATTTGATCTCAAGAGAATCAGATGAGTTTGGTGTACTGAGCAGAGTTTGAGACGCTCGTCTCTTCTGAAGAACATTTACTGGAGCAGACGGAGAAAAACCTCAGCGCTTCAGAACCCAAAGTCTATTAATATCGGGCAGAAAAATCCTTATGAAAACACACGATTCATGAAAGTGAGAGATGAAGAGAGAACAGGAACACTGGGCCGTGGCCGCTTATTTTCCTGTCTTGACTCTGGATGGGTTTTTGGCAGCGCTGAATGAAATGTGAGCGTTTATTACGGAAAGATTTTTGCGAAACGCCCCACCAGCAGCGCTGGGCCGCAGCCAGACGCTCACAGCTGCTTCTGTCTCTCCATCCCACTCGCTCGAAGAAAGAGAAAAGAGCATGAGGTCATTTACTGCTACCCATCCTCTCCTGCTTCTTTCTCTCAGACGGGCTGGCAGGTGAGTCGGGGTCAAAATCTGACACGCCAGGACGTCTGCGAGGCGCATTTACAAACACAATTATCTACTTCATACCATCATTAACACACCCTCACGTCTTCCTTTAAACTGCGGAGGAGAAAAGAAGAATGTTTTCTATATGCTTCCATACACAAACACAATTTCAGCAACCAGTCCGTACAACTTCCACAGATTTCCATATATATTTCCCACTGTCTTATACTTCTCTCCTGCTTTTATTTGATCATTTTTGAGCCCTCAATCTCGTCATCCTCTCTTGTTCTCCAGAGAAAAAGGAAACAACAAGAGCGGGTGTTTAACGGTGACGCTGTTCCTTTAAGAATCTGAGACACTCATTTCATTTAGGAGATCAAACTGAAATTGTTAATTTTCCTGTTTAAATTCTTTATGATCGTGAAATAGACTTCATCTGTGTTGAGGGAACGTAGCTTCAGGAAAGTAAGAAATGAGATGCCATTGTGAACCAATATTTCACCAAACTGACACAGAGAATACTGCTCACACACTCATTAAGATGTAGTCCAAAGCGACGAGGTTCTGTGGTGTCCGCACACACACACACACAGACACACACACACACACACACACACACACACGCACGCACACACGCACGCACACACACACACACACACGCACACAGACACACACACAAACACGCGCGCGCACAGACATGCAGTCGACAGCTGCTGCTTCTTTCTATCGCTGAGTTTTGGGTGGCAGCCAAAGTTCTACCTCCGTCTGTGCGCTGCTCCGTCCGCTACCTGTCACTCAACCCGTTACCATGGAAACCCACCTGAACACCCCCATCCATCCTCACGGCCTCGTGCATGAGATACATGACTGATGTTCGTGCTATTTGTTTTGTTGACGGCGTTCAGTGACACTGGAGCTTACGGCCGCGTTCACATGAAATTTGTTGTGACCGTGTCTGTAGTCACATTTCAAAAAGTCAAACGAAACAAATGTAAAGTTTTATTTTTAAAAAGAACAAAAGCTATTTTAGGATCATTTCTACACTGGTACATTACTGTAAAGAATAAGAAAAATATTGACTTCAACTATATGAAATGCATCATGTTTTTTGTAAATAATAATAACACTATTTAGATACTCTAATTACAGAAATTAAAAGATAATGAACAAAACTAAAATAATAAAATATAAATAATATTATAAGATTATCCAGAATAGTATTATGCTTTTTTCAAAAATATGATTTTGCATTTTTCCTTAAGATTTTAATGTGAAATGTGACCTGAAAAATGTTTTCATTTAATGTACCCTTCTATTTAAAAAATAAATAAATTGGATTTGCATCTTCATTTTTTTAGATTTCTTTTTTCTGGCTTTTTTGCTTTTTTGACAGTACAGTGAAGACATGAGAGGAAGTGAAGTGGAAGAGAGAAGGGGTCGGAAAATAACCACGAGCCAGGATTCAAACTAAGTTGCCCTGAACGCAACCGGGCTATATGTTAAAACACTGTCCACAATAGGACATCAACTCTTTATTCATTTTTTAAAATATTTTTCTTCTGGCTTTTTTGTCTTTTTTAGACAGTACAGTGAAATTAAATCATCTTTATTTTTTGCTATTAAATATAAACATGCATTTCAATTAATAAAGAACACTAACTGCCAAATGCTGTGAGAAGTTAGAAAATCATAAGACATCATAAAGTGATAATATAATGATAATGTCACATTTCACACGTTTAGATGTGTCATCTCATTGCCTTTAATTAAAAAAAAGAATTTTAGCAAAACAGTTTGTTTTACAGTAAGATTGTATCCTGACACACCAGCTGACTGTGTGTGTGTGTGTGAGAGAGAGAGAGAGAGAGAGAGAGAGAGAAAGAGCGAGTGCTCTCATCCCTCTATTGTTTGTAGATGTCATAGCTGGGCATATGCTCGCGTGGCTGTAGAATCCACAAGAGCGCAGTTAAAAAACACTAAAGTATCTTTACTGCCATAAATGTGCACTGTTCAGCCTTATTAAAACATGCAGACAGACAATTCATCTTTATAAAACAACACCATCACCAAAAGCACTTCAATATTCCTCCATAATGCTCTCAGCGCACCTGCAACTCTTTGTATACCGCAGTTATAAACAAACCTACAAACAGTATCTTTGAGTTCCTTCACCAAAACAAAAGAACAGACCGACCCGAACATCGGATCTGATATTTAAAGAAAAGTTCCTGCGAGGTTAAACATGAGAAACACAGACAGACGGTCGCGCGCGTCAGAGAGCTGCAGTACCGCGCGCGGCCTGTAGGGGGAACACGAGCTCTGAAAATAAAGCCCCGCAGCCCGACTGAGTCCCGACTGAACAAAGTTCATTTAATTACTGCTGTAGACTTTAAACACATGACGTGTAGACCAGCACAAACCACACTACACCCTCTGGACATGAAGACACAATCCTTAACTAAAATGTACAAGATCATTTAGTAAATAAATATCAGATATTTTGTCGTTGCTGCTGTTGACCTTCAAATGTCTCTCTGATATATGAGAAAATAAGAAAAAGAAAATGTGCAAATACAAAAGTCACACATGCTGTTTCAATGAGATTCAAATCCGTGGATCAGAATGTCACCGCACGATTGCAAAATAACATCAACTCCAGTGAATAATTGTTGATTTATGCACCAATAACACCTGAGTTCTTTCATATATCATACTATGGAATCAAAAATAGCTGTGATACACGGAAATGAGTTTTGAAAAAGATGATTTTGTTTTTCTGGTGATCGATGCTCTTCAGAAATAAAGGAGATGTGATGACGGACGGAGCGACGCTTTACTGGCTTTATCATATTCACTTTTACTTTGAAGAAAGACAAAAACATCCATCAAAGCGAGGAGAGAAGAAGATGCTGTGTATTTGACATTCAGAACCACAAACCCCAACACAAGCCGTCTGCTCCAGCATCTCTCACCACAACTTACAATGTCAAATATTCTCCACACACTCCACTTGACACTGAACAACACGAACAGATTTATGAAAGGATCGCACGGGTCGATAAGAAAATGTGTTCAAACAATTCTACCTGCGCGCTCAAAGTGTTTCAAATGAATCAAACTGCACTGATGTTATTCGACACGTCGTTTTATTCCCTGAATTAATGATCATCAAAGAATTGTTGAATTTATCAAATATTTAAATTTAATATAAATGTTTGTATTTTGATTAATTCAATGTTGCTTTTAAGTAATAAGTCAGCCTACTGATTTATGTGAAATGTAAAATCCAGGTAAAAATAATACGGTCAATGTAAAGCACACATTTTTATAAACCTATAATACAATTTAGCGTAATGATCTAAAAACAATTGTAGATCCATATTTATAAGTAGTAAATGAAGATTTTGGTTGAGATGACTTCGTTTTTATTTATTTAGATCATGTTTTTTTTCTGTCAGTCAGCTGTATTTTTTGTTATAATGGGTTAAATCAAAACAAACCAACTGCAGTTTGATTGATATTAATTGAAATGCACAATAAAGAAAATGATTTTTGATTTGTTATCTCATTTTGGAAATAAACTCTTTAAATATTATAATGACTAAAGATTCGTACAACATGAATGAAATACTGTTCTGCCAACCTGTGAAATTATTTCAAACACAACTGCATACTACGTCTGTGTTAAGAAAACACACCACACACGGACACACACACGCACACAGTTTAAGAGTGTGTAATCGCATTCAGAATAAGACAAAAGATTGGTAACACACTTGACACAAGTCTTGTGTAGGAAAAGCAGCAGTGTGTTGTGTTAATGAGTCACATGAGAGAGTTTTTGTGTTCCACCTGTCACCAGAACACACACAGAATCCTGCGCTCTCACCTTCACAGACGCCGCACAACACAAACTGCCCATCAGGAATCTATTACAAGATCTTTCTTTCCATCCCGCTTCTTAAAGAACTGGAGCTGGACGCTCTCGCGGTGAATCGGGCATCCCGCAGGGCGTCACAAAGCCGCTACGTTCTTCAATGATTAGTGTGACATCAAATGTCCGGGCCGGCACACCGGCTCACACACGACACACAACACACACTCGCACGTGATCGTACAAGCTGGAGGTCTCGCTGCCTGTTCACTGCTTCACACCGAGCTCTGATTGACAGACTTCACCAACAGCACTATAGATGTTTGGTGTGAATCTTGACGTGAGGGACGCCGCCTTTTTATTTCGAGGGGTGTCAACACACGGATGTAAAGAGAAGGAATGAATCTGTGAGTTAATAAATGAAACGGGACTTACGGAAGAGGGTAATCCTGGAGGAACTTTCCGAACTTTTTTCGTTTGGACTTCTGAAAAACAAAGACAGACGCGAAAATGTTTAACGTGTCGCAGAAAGCATTCAGATGAAAATGTCCTGTCACACGACGAAAGGATCGTTGCCTTGAACAAATGAACAATTAGAAATAAAAAAGACTGAGTGCGCGTGTGACGGGTGAATTGTGTCTTGAAGGTCGACGCGTTCTCAGGGTCAACACCTGAAGGCCCGAGTCGATCTATTGTTGTGTTTCATTAAAGAAAAGAAAGGTTTTAGATGTGAAGGTCCTTCCAAACTCAAACATCACTGCAAGCCTTGTTGACAGAGAAGAACCAAATAACAAAGAAAAAATCTGCAACCACGACGCTCGTGAATGATTTAAGAAAACAAAAAACAATATGATGTCAATATGCAAATCGGAAGAGAACAGAAGATTTGTACAGACGGACTGAAGCACACTGTGTGATGATGATGATGATGATGATGAACTCACCCATGGGGTCGGTGTGCAGGGCTCGTCGCCGCGGGTTCCCCGTGTAATGTTGGTAATACTGGGATCCCAGTTTGGTGGGCGACACCGTCTCAGGACTGACCATTCCCACCTCGCCTCCCATGAGACCGGACTGCACAACACAACAACAAGACATAAACACTGAAAACTTCAATCGCGCCAAAACGCTTGAAATTTAGAAAAGATGCCAGACATTCCTGAAGTTAAACACAAGGAGAGACCCACGTCACACTACATACAAGAAGAAACACCAAAGCCTTTGGGAATATTTCCAACGCTTTCTGCGACAAGACGTCGAACGGAAGAAAAATGACAAAATATTGATGCATAAATGCGATTTCCGAAGGTTGATCTCCAGAATAAACGAACAGGCCACACAAACAAATATTTGAACTTATTTTAGATTTGAACACAAACAAAAACATCAAGAAGCATCCTCAGATTCATCCCTAGACAAGTCATTTCTATCTATTATTTTAAAATATGACGACGTCTAAAGTGAAGAGAACTTACCCTAAACAAACTCTTGTTGTCATTGCAGCGTTCTGCTTATAAAGTTTGAATGTCAAAAAGAGAATCTGTTAGGAGCGCACAGGGACGGGGACGGGCGGACGGGTCGTGAGCTTGTTCAGAAGTGCGATCTGGGAAAGACCCGGACACCAAACTTCCTCCCGAACTTTTTTCGGGGGATCGACCCGGGCCGGGGCTCATTAGAAGACGTGATGAAGTGCAGGGAATGTTTGTGCCGGGTCGAATTCAAATGACTGCCGTCTCACAACAGACTTAGCGATGCTTGACTAGAGCCGCATTCACATGCAAAACAAACTAAATAGGCCAATTACGCTGCGGCCCCCGGTCGCAGGCCTCCCCGCGGAGGAGAGCGGGGTCTGCCGCCTTTCACAGGCTAAAACAAAAGAGCCCTTGTCTTAAATAAGTCAGCCCGTCTCCCAGTTAAGGAGGTTTTTCGGGACGGGGACGGGGGGGAACGGGGACGCCAAAACAAAAGTGTCTCATTTTCCCCGAGACGGACGGTTTCTCCCGAGCGCGCTGTTGCCCGGCAACGACGAGCGGGAAGAAAACCTGCGCTCTCATCGTGCCCGGCATCACGCGGTGCCTCATGCCCAGTTTTGGAGCCGGCTTGGCACGGGAACCCAGCTGGCATCCAGAGGAAATATTAACAAAGATAAATGACACCCACCTGAAGATGCCCGTGAAGGATTACGGGCTCGCATTAATAACAGCAGGCGCATGCTTGCATGGGCACCAAATGATGATTGCGAGAAACAGAGAAGACATTAACGTAATTGGAAAAGTGCAGCAAACAAAAATAAGAGAGAAAAGTGAAGAAAGCGAAAGGAGGAGGGAAAGAAATCACAGACGAGATTTCGCCGACACACCAACACGGTTTAAAGGAAACTTTTGCTAAATTCTGCCGTCAATTTGTTTTCCTCTTTCATGATATAAGACCCCAGTACTGCCTCCAGTGAAGCTTCAGAAGAGTAATGTCTCAAAACAATGTGACAAGACACTAAAGACGGATGTTTCTCTCCTGTGAAAAAGAATCAGAAATCTCACAAACGTGTCTGTCATTTCACACAGACATCAATGAGATGAAATGAAGAGCAAAGGGAAACTTCTGCTCAAGTCTCATGAGCGTCTCAGATGTTTCTCCTGAGAAAAAAAGGGTCGGAAATCTCACAAACGTGTCTTTAAGAGTTTGAGAAGAGATGTCAACAATGTGTCAAACTGAGCTCAGATTTGTCTCGTCCACAATCAAAACTCATTATTAATGAAGATCTCGATGTGAACTCAAACATTTCTCATCACATTTACACCCTCAGACAATTCTGTGTTTTATTCGGGCTGTCAAACGATTAATCGCATCCAGAATAAAAGTTTGTGTTTACATAATATATGTCTGTGTACTGTGCATATTCATTTTGTATTTATTAACACAATAACATACATATTTCGGAAATATTTAGATGTATTTATAATTGAAATTATAAATAAACAATGTATTGTATATTTTTCTTAAATATATTACTGTATGTGTATGTGTTTATTAATTCAAAATGAATATGGACACTACACAGACATATATTATATAAACACAAACTTTTATTCTGGATGTGATTAATCGCGATTAATCGTTTGACAGTCCTAGTGTTTATTTAAAAAGAAATAAAAAAATAAAATAAATCAAAGCAATGAGATAATGTTGAGCCCAAACACAAGCTCTTGATATTTTTTTCCCGGACGCTTCATTTGATACGTCCATAAAACAAAAATAAAATAAAAACTCCTTTGTGTTTCTCCAGCTTTACAAACACACAAATATTCTGTGAAGAAACAAAGCAAGACACAAGCGAACGGTGAGATGGATGATGTGCGGCCGAGAGAAGGAGTGCAGGGGGAAACAGGGAGACTAAAAAGAGCAGGAGGTGTGAAGCAGATGAATGAGGGACCCCGCGAGCACTCCATCTCCTCGGGTCGCTCCATGCTAAATGGCCCACAGTCTGAGGGGTCTGGTGGACCGGCGGGGGGCCGATCCCCTCGGCCGCGGACGCCCCTGAGATTTGGCCGCTCTGGACTGCTGCAGACACGGAGCATCGCTTTAAACCCCGGCCAAACTCATGAGCGGAAACATCACAACGCTCTCCATCCTCAACACGAATAGAGATCAAACCTTAGTCTAATGACGACAGACAGCAGAAAACCCACCGGGACAAACCTCAGACAGAGAGAGAGAGAGAGAGAGAGAGAGAGAGAGCTTTGTTAAAGCTGTAAAGAGTCCAGACAACACCTACATCCCAGTCTGAGAGTTTCTTTGTAAATAAAGGATCTTCACAGGAACGGCACTGAAGAACTAGTTCTGGTGATTCAAAGGCTTCAGTGCGTGTTTAAATCATCTCAGTATGAAGCCGGTTGAAAATGAAAAGGACACATGATCAAAAGAAGACCGTTTAGATCTGTTTCACATCTTCTGCAGGACATCTAAAATGTATATTTGTATCGTGTCACGCATGTGTAACGTTCTGTACGCATTAAATAATATCCTACTGTACATCAACACCGGCTTCACATTTACCAAATACAGTAGCACATCATTTTCCATCCAGACTCAATATTTGATCATGTCAGGATCGATTAAACCTCTGCTTACAGATATTATGAGGACGTGGTGTGGGCTGATTCACATTTCACGTCTAAAACCTCGATGAAAACGTGAGCCGCGCTGCTTTCTCCAGTCAAATGACTCTGAAAAGTTGAACTATTTCCATTTTGATGCGTCGCAGATGCGGCTAGAAAAATGTTCTCGCCACACCGCATGCGCGTCCCAACTGCCACGTGGCTACGTCTAAAATAAAGAACCTGAGTGAACAAGACACGTGAAATGTGAATCACCCCTTATAGGAACCAAAGCATCCTTTGAGTGTTTTAAATGACATACAATATCACACATATTCCTTTTATTTAATGCTGATGTTTTACCTGATTCAAGTTTTTCTAAAGGGTTTTGAAAATGTGACCGAGGGTGACACTGCGTGTGTACTGACATCCAATCAGATTTGACATGATGTCATGTTCCTGCGACTCCAGGTGCTCGTGAGCACAGATGACAGTGTGCAGGTGACGTTCTGAAACTGAACTAATGTTCACACACTCTCTATCTGAGACCAGACGTCTTACAAACAATTCGATTGAAAATGGAAAATTATTTTATGAATTTCGGAGCGCGTAGTCTGACAGTTTAAAATGTTTCTCACTGCATCTTAATATCAGTAATACTCACAAAACAGCCCATAATATGCAGTACGCAGTTTTTATCATCATAAAAACATACCGATCACACACACACACACACTCTCTCTCTCTCACAAACGCACACAAGCATACACACACTCTTGTGGTTGAGTAATGAGGCAGTGATGACTGCTTCCTGCAGAGCAGAGGTCAAAGGTCAGAGAGCCGTCTCAGCACCTGCTGAGGAGTGTGATGATGACACAGCAGTGTGTGTGTGTGTGTGTGTGTGTGATGGACTAGCACACCTTTATGCACACGGTCCAAACTGAACTCCCCAAACACACACACACACACACACACACGCACGCAGCTCTGCAGGAAAAAATGGTGCATGCAAGTGGCTCCTCTAGTCGGGTTCTTCTGGAAGGAGCCATTAATTATGAGAACAGAGCACACACACACACACCTGTACACACACATACACACCTGTGCACAGACGCACACCTGTACACATAACTGCTGACGCCACAACAGAATGTCAGATGTGTTTCCAGACTCATACTTCACCAGTTCAGGAGTCACACATGAGACGACGGAGTCGGACAGCTGTGATGTTCTGTTTACAGTGTAACCAACACTTTAAAGACATACGACTACGATAATAAACTGCGCAACAATCTCAGAAAAAATCCTTTACAAACACAACACGAGAGCAAAATGTCCTCACACACATCACATCACATCAGTGGTGCGTTCACTCCGAAGAAAATGTCACATTACAAACAACAACATGCCAGACCGGTCTGAAAGTCTTTCCGCAGATAGACCCTCATCATCTATCCATTCTATCCCACAATCCTCTCTGATGATGTCACACACATGCAGATCAGATCTCAGCATCATCACACACACAAGGTACGGTGTCAAACTGAAGCTACACACAGCCAGTGAAAAGACGAGCACTTCACACTCCTGCTTCTTCCTGTAGGAAACACAGCCAGACAAACACCTCTGAAACGGACCGCTGCCAGAACCCGAGAGAGAGAGAGAGAGAGAGATCTACACCTCTCATCTCATCCTGTACGCATCTGTTTATCCGTCGCACTCTCGCTGGCACGACGCCTCAATAACACACGCGGAAGTGAGCAGACGACGTTTTTATCTGTGAGACGAAACGCAATGAAAAGGTAAACGGCGTGTAAATGAATATTTGTAAACCCATTAAAGTGAAGGTGAAGACTGAACATAGACGAGCGAGAGAGCGGGCGCACGCGTGTGTGTTTAAGAGTCCTCACACTGATTTCTGGCCCTCGTCTGCTAGAGAAGCTTTAACACAGGAAGACGAGCCGGATGCACAAGACACGGCAGGTGAGGACACACACACACTGAACGGGGCTTTAACAAGGGCCAATTAACACGCTGACGTGCAACAAGGAGGAAAGTACTCGAGCAGACAAGCAACTAAATATGAGAGACACATCGAGAGTCATCACACACACACACACACACACATGAGTGTAAATTACGCTTATTCAAATCAAAAGTATTCTGCCAAACATCTCGAGTTCAACATCAAATCAGAAACCAGTTGAGAAAAAACATCTCCAAACTCAGAAAACACGCAATATACACAACGCACTACAAGTCGACCTAAAGTAAACATTGCAAATTTAGTTTTTCATCTGTTTAAACACCATATTTAGAGTGCACTGTCATACT
>CM017898.1:779195-783642 GCA_008369825.1 Triplophysa tibetana
AGAGAGAGAGAGTGTGTGACAGAGACACTGTGTGTGTGTGTGTGAGAGAGAGAGAGAGAGAGTGTGTGACAGAGACAGTGTGTGTGTGTGTGTGAGAGAGAGAGAGAGAGTGTGTGACAGAGACAGTGTGTGTGTGTGTGTGAGAGAGAGAGAGAGTGTGTGACAGAGACACTGTGTGTGTGTGTGTGAGAGAGAGAGAGAGAGAGAGAGAGAAGAGAGAGAGTGTGTGACAGAGACAGTGTGTGTGTGTTTGTCGATGTGTGAGAGAGAGTGTGTAACAGAGACACTGTGTGTGTGACAGAGATGGTGTGTGTATGTGTGTGAGTGAGAGAGATTGTGTGACAGAGACGGTGCGTGTGTGTTTGTGTGTCGATACGTGAGAGAGAGTGTGTGACAGAGACGGTGTGTTTGTTTGTTTGTTTGTGTGTGTGTGTGTGTGTGTGTGTGAAAGAGAGCGAGAGAGAGATAGAGAGACAGAGATAGTTTGTGTGTGTGTGTAGAATATTAGATAAAATGAGAAAGAGATTCAAGCATACCTGAGACACAGGACTCTATGTGTTAATGTGCTTCTACTCTGATGTTTACTTCCAGCATTTGTGATCCAGAGAGATAGAAACATCTTCACTAGCTAGTCAACTTCTGTTTGATGGAGTTCTCAGTTGTGTTTCATTTAAGAATCAACTCGGTCTCAGACGTCCCTCCTAACACGGCTCAGGAGAAATGAAACCAGACTCAAATGAGAGAGAAACTGTTGAGACACATGAAGAGTCTGGAGGTGTAAATCAATGTAGATTGTGGAGGTCAAATCATCTGGATTTGAGTAAATGTGATGAGAAATGATTGAGATCATTCTGTGATCCTCCATTATATTTGTTTTTTTAATATTTGTTTTTGAGCTCTAATAACAGAGACATCTGTGACACTTCTGACTCTTATTCACAGGAGAAATATCTGAGACACAGATGAGAGTTTACATTTGCTCTTTATTTAATCTTATTGATGTCTAATTGAGATGTTAGAGAGATCTCATCTGTGATTTTTCTCTCTTATGAGTCTCAGAGAGATCCGTCTATAGAAGAAACATTAACGCATTAAACGGAGAGGAAACGTGAGAATTACGAGCTGATAAAAGCAGATGAGCAGCGTGTGATATTGAGACTAAGAACCAAAGGGAATAAAAAGTTGAGGTTTCTGGTATAATTCACTCTCTCTTCCCAGAATTCCGAGCGTCTCTGGATTTTAAGACAACACACTGTAAATGCTGTCGGATACGTTCCCCGGCTGTGTCACTCACACCTCGACAGTCTGTCTTCACTGATGGCTTTGTCTTGTAAACTGTCAGGAGAGATTAATTCGAGAGCTCGCTCACAGCTCGAGAGACCCTGCCGGCGACCCCGAAAAAACAAAACCGCCGAGAAAACTTTCCACAAACTCACGGACCGCAACAATTTACATTTTAACACCAAACGCTTCACTTCCAACTTCATTTGCATGCTGGAATAATGAGCGTCATTTTCTTGACTGGCATGAGAAGACTTAACGCTGAAGTGTGTCATTTATGGGATACAAAAATACTCTCGCACATCACGTTTAATGTTCAGAAACAGACAGATAACACAACAGTAAACACCCTGAGAACACAACATTCTGAGTCGCGTGTCAACCAATGGGGCGAGTCTGAGACGAGCTAGAGACGAACCTTCAGCGCTGAACGTCTCGCACCTTAAATCATCATGAGACGTGAAATATTACTTTTCCAACGTAGAACAAAACATCAAGACGGAAAAAGAATTCAGAAAACCAACATGAACAAATACAGTGGTAAACTTTAGCATCTACTACAGTAAACTATAGTTAATTGTAGTATACGGTAGTGAATGATAGATTATACCACGGTCTGTTTGAATACTGGTTTCTGATTGGCTGGAAGATGTGTCTTAAAACCCTATAACGCACAGGTAGCTCCAGTCACTTTGATTACATTTCAAATTAAATGATGAGAAGAATCACCTGTTTGATGTAAAATTACACTGTAAACATCGATGACAGCTTTAACTTGGCAAATGACCATGGTATAAGGGGGATAATCCACAGCTAGCTGTGCGTTAAAGGGTTTTAACTCACAACGTGGAGGCAAAGAACCTCGATGTTGCCTTTGCGAAGTTACTTAGATAACACTTTGTTAACAAACACCACAGTATTCTGTATACTACAGTCGGTGTCTCATTATTATTCATGTTTTCTTGACCAATGAGAAGTCTTTTCTTCTAAATATTCATGACAGCACCTTGTGATCAGAGCACCCGTCTCCCATGCCGGAACCTTCGCCGGTTTTTAACGGCTCTTCTTCTCACTGCGTTTACGCCCATTTTAATTGCATTTTTTTAAAACGAAAGTGAGGTAGAATGCAGCTGAAACGGGAGGTTTTGTGACACTTTAAAAACACTACAGTATCTTGAGAGAGAGAGAGAGAGAGAGAGAGAAAGAAAGAGAGAGATTGAGAGAGAGAGAGAAAGTAAGGGATAATCCACAGCTAGCCATGTAATATAGGGTTTTAATGCACGACGTGGAGGCCAAGACCCACCCGACATGAGGCTCCTCCCAGCCAATCAGAATCGAGTATTCAAACAGCTCATTGTATAAATAAGGCATAATCCACGGCTAGCCATGGGGGCGAAGAACCTTCCACCAAAGTGGAGGATGGTTGTCTCCACAAAGTGCATAAAAATCCTTAAATGCACTGCTATCCATGGATTATCCGGCTTATACCACGTTTATTTGCCAAACTAAAGCTTTTATTGATGTTTACAGTATCATAGATCAAACGATTTTAGTTTTTGTTAAATGTAATCAAACTGACTGGAGCTGCCCATGCGTTACATGCTTTTAATGCACACCTTCCAGCCAATCAGAATCCAGTTTTCAAATACAGACCATGGTATAATAAGTAAATAAAGTTTTAGCATTCATCCAGTGTGTGTCTTAATATAAACACATTAAGCTGGTGAGAGTCACACACGTGCTGATATTAATATTAACAGACTGCGAGCTTTATGAATTCATACATGTGCTTGAACACAAGCGTGTTACTGTGGTCATCTGATGACTGCAACGTCTGTTAAGCAACCGTTTGTTTATTTATTCATTCAAACACACCGATCATAACATCTGCTACACATGTAACACGTTACAAATAAAATACTCAAATAAAGCGACTCCAGTCCGAACAAACAGACGTACAGTAAAACTGAGACCTTTGAAAGCATTCGATTGCTATTTGTGAGAAAAACCCACTCTTGAAATCTGTGTCTCGTGTGGAGTTTCAGAAGAAACAAAGTCTGAAAGTTAAAACACATGAGCTCAAGTATTTCTCATCTGAGTTCACCATTCGTTCAAGAGCTCAAAGAAACATAACCAACGCCTCCATGACATTTCCCGAAACGTGAAAGAGAAAAAAAACAAGACAGAATATCAAAATAAGAGAACAGAACAGATCTCTGTAACGTCTCAACTGCTGCATCAAGACTCAAATAAAGGCCAAGTTTATATTTCCCGTGACAAACTGATACTTCACACAACTGAGAACTCCATGACGTCTCCTGAGCATTCAGGTGTTACAGAGAACCAATCAGAAGAGAGAAAATATCTGTGTATTGATCTTACCTGATGACAGCCGTGTATGCTGGAGTCTCGTCCGTAAGAATATGACGCTCGTTCTGTTTTACCTGTCGAAAACAAGAACGACAGAAGATCAGCGTGTGAGAAATCTCCATCATACACACACATCAACCAACAGAAGACAGACAACACCAGACGTGCAGATCGACTTTCATTCAGACATCACCAACTGTACGTCTGGCTCCTTTTAGACGAAAGAATGAAGTGTTTTACCCAAAACTTTTATTGACAAACACTTTGTCTTCGACATCAATGAGATTAAATGGATGTGAAATTAAAACCATTGCTTAAATATCATCTGTCTCACATATTACTCCTGAGAAAGAATCAGAAACCTGACAAATGTGTCTATCATATGAGTCTCAGAAGAGATCTGTGATCAAAATTCAATATTGATGAAGATCTCGATATGAACACGAACATTTCTCATCACATTCACCCAAATTGGTTTGCGATGTATTAAATACATTAAGCTACAGCTTGAACTCAGAGACGAAAGTTTAGAACAAATTAATTCCCAATACATGTGAATCTGAGTGAAGGAACGATGTCCAGAAAGATCTGGACAAAACACACACGTCTTCAACACATATTCTTGCTCTGCTCTCTGAAGCTATATTTCTAGATTTATTTAGGAAAATTAAAAAAATCACAGTTATCATCTGTCTTGTCATGCTGTCAGTTCAAATGTGCAGGTGATTTATCACATCAACACAATAGAAAGCCGGTGAAAGAAAGACAGAAAGACAGAAAGAAAGACAGAAAGAAA
>CM017898.1:783742-880126 GCA_008369825.1 Triplophysa tibetana
GAGAGAGAGAGAAAGTGAAGTGAGATGAGAGAGAGAGAGAGAGAGAAAGAGAGAGGGTGTTTCATCTGAAACCGCAAATCTATTTAAACTGATGCTGACGAAACTGCATACACACACATGCAGAAAAAAACATCTTTCCATTAAATTTACAAAAGTTTTTTTTTTAAAGCATGTAAATAATACTCCGTCGTTTTATTCTACTTTGATTGCTATTTCATGTAACTGCGCATAAATTTCGCAAAATTGCGACGATCTAATGCTGTTGGATCTACGAAAGGACACCTGCTACTTTTATCGTGATGGCGAAACTTGCCAATATGTTTTTCACAAGTGAAATAATATTTCACGGTTAATAAAGGAAAATTGTAAATGTTTGAGAGTGAATTGAACATGAAGTTGAGGAAAAATGATGATCGGTTGGAAACATAAAACAAGACATTTACAGAGACCCAGAGTGCTCAGAAAGAGAGGACAAACCCATCATGATGTCTGCCTGTCTCTCTCCCTCGGTCTCTCTTTCTAGGAGTGTTGGCGGCACGCTAAAGCAGGCCAAAGTTCAGAAGGGTTGCTAAGCAACAGGCTTGTCAGTGCCTGGAGCTGATTGTCATGGCCCGCAGTGATGCCAGGCAGCCTCTCAGTGCCAACCAATGCCAACCTATCCGCCATCTTTGATCCACGTCACCAAAGAACAGAGCTTGTGCCGCTCCGCTGTTTAACACTCGACAGATGCACACATGATGATCCTCAGAACAGATTTAAACACAGAGAGTGATACTCGTTCGATGTGTCTCTCAGTTCAACAGCTACGGAGGGACAAACACGTCCACCGCACCCCCTCCAACTTCACAACAGCAGCAGTGATGGGACTCACAGAGCAACAGAGCAAGAGAGAGAGAGAGAGAGAGAGAGAGAGAGACTCCGGCACACATCCGTCAAGTGTGTCAGACTGAACACATCTGTCCCGTTTCTGCACTCTTCAAAACCTCAGGATGTCTCTCCTGTCTCATTCTGTATCTACAAGAGTGACGTGCGTTTAAACTAAAACACACACCTTCACCGTCTACCTCCCTGACAACATTCTCAAAAACATCACATAAATATTTGTCATGGTCCTGATGCTGACACAATACTTTTATTTGAGAAAATGTCATCTAAGTTGCTTTGCATCCTCAAAATGGTGCAGTAACAGCTGAATCTCTCTCTCTCTCCCTCTCTCTCTCTCTCGCTCTCTCTCTCTCTCTCTCTCTCTCTCTCTCCCTCCCTCGCTATCTCTCTCTCTCTCTCTCTCTCTCTCTCTCTCTCGCTCTCTGGCACCTCTCTGTGGTGGGGTGGAGTACTGCTACTGTTCCACAACATGGAGAAACAAAAAAGCTAGTTGTTAGTTACGTGATGTAGTTTAATACTCCAGATGTTGTTCAAATGACAAACGCAAACATTAATGTTGTCATTTATACCTCGCTTATGATTTCTTAACATTACATCATTTGTCAGGAGAAGTTCTGTCGTCGCAAACGAGCGTATCTGTCATTCAACTTCAAGTGGTTCGATGAGTCTCCGAGAACTTGGATTTAACTCGCGCCAATTCATGACAGCTTAAGAACTAGTCACCGTGGTCCAAGAAGCTGCTGGAACCGACCGAACCAATTAGCGGCCCGTTCTCCATCGCATCATCAGTTCCCATGGCGATGGAGCTGGCGCATGATGCTGAAGATGCAGGAAACAAACATCGAGCCATCAAACGTGTTTCTGTACCTTCAGCGTTAAACTTTCAATATGAAATCCAGAGAACTGAGGAGGAATCTAACAGTGAAACAAAAGAATTATTACTGCAACAGATGGAAAAGGAACCAAGCTGTAATTGTAATTATTAAAAATACATTGAAGATTATTATTAGTTTGAAAATCTGCATTGTGTGTACAGAACCAACCAAGAGAAGCCATCGATGTTTTATTCGAGAAATGGTCCCGAAATCTGTTATACTTTTGTTTTTTGTTGTTCTAAACAACATGGATGTCAAATCTCACAATGTGACTCTTGCGTTTCATGCACACAAACACACAACAAACATTTAGAGAAACTCCCCGATGAAACTACACGATGTTGAACTGAGCCTGTGTCACACAACTCTTTAACAGAATTTACTTGGCGAATCATTTCTGAATTTTGGCTTGTGAAACCAGACTAAAACATACACAAACACCAAAGACACACACAGTTAGACCTCGTGTCCAAGTTTACATCCCAGTGTCTGTGTGCCGTGTGATACAGGTGAACATCTGGATTTATGTCTGGTGTCCCGCCTCACCGAACCTCGAGAATTCGAGTGCCAAATAAGAGTGAAGTGTGTCAGGACAGGCGGAGGATTATAATACAAAGCTTGTTTCTATTGGCTGGTGAATGTTCTGTATTCTGCAGCGCTGGCAGGTGAGTTCTAGTTAAATTTAGACCCCGTACACACAGCTTGGCAGCACCTGTGACCACCATCAGGCCCCGGGCGAACTCCAAACCTCCGGACCGGCACACACTGCTGACCTCAAGGGTCTCAGCGGGGTCATCTAGGAGGACACAGGCTTCAGTGTGTATGTTGTGATCAGAGAGGGCACACACACACACAAGAGAAATCCCACAATCCTTCACGCGTCCACACGGCTCATTTGAGTCAAGGCCGTTGTACTTCAAAGGCGTGGGTGAATGTGGGAGACTGTCTCTCTAGCTCCTCGTGGTGTACAGTACCCATCTGGGCAGAGTGTGTGTGTTTGGTCTTGTTTTTATATCCCGGTGGGGACCTCCATCTGAATGCACACCAACTCACTGGGACCCGTGTCGCAAAAAGTTTTATTATAAATCGTACAGAATAATATTTTAAAAAAATCTTTGGTAACACTTTCCTTGAAGCATGTATGTATAATGCATTATAAAGGATTATATACATTATTATTCTTCATAATCTGTGTTGTGACGCATTATATGTAGTTGTAAATAATTATAACCAATTTAAAATGTGCAACAATGAAAAGTGTTTTACTGTATTAACGGTAGTAACAATTATTTATAAGACATTACAATGAAATAAAACTACTTTTATAATGTATTATACATACATTCTTCAAGGAAAGTGTTACCAAATCTTTATTTTGGTTTAGGTATCAAATATTTAAAAAAATGTTGTTTTCATCCCGAAACATTAAAAAATGAACCAAACACAGCATGCTAAAGTTCCCACACATAAATCCAACTTGGCTTTTCAACCTTAAATCCAGAACTTTTTTGTTTCTGAAAAAGTATATTTAAAAAAATGTAATCGTGCTGAGAAGTTTTGTTTACCCAACACATCTGCGACTCATTCAAACACAAATTCTTTATAATAATCTCAGATTCCTTCCTTTGTGTTTCACATTTGTCATTTCTATTTTCCGGCAAAACATTTCGCTTCAAGTTACTTGAAAGTTTGAAAGTTCAGAATGAAATTACAACCTGTAGGTTTGGTTTACCGCGGTAACTTTTCCATACATAAGTGCTACTTCTGTACATGAGATGTAAGGAGGTAGACGAGATGGGACACCTGTGTTCTGGATTGTTAGATGACTGTGGATGTGGGGGGTGCGTGTGGACTGTTGATGGAAGATGTCTTTTGTGTCATGATATGAAGCACCAAATTAATGTCTGTCACCACCACCTCCTGCAGCTGGACTCTCTCTCTCTCTCTCTCTCTCTCTCTCTCTCTCTCTGTGTGTGTGTGTGTGTTTGTGTGTAAGGGCCACATGGTGCAGGTTGTTCATGTTGAAGTGGAGGGCTTCTAGTGCCCCCTGGGGATGAATTTCTCTCTCTCTCTCTCTCTCTCTCTCTCTATCTTTTTTCTTCTGCCTCTCGCTCGGTTTGCACACCTGCACCATCGGGGGAGAACCCTGAATGCTTCAAGTCAGTTATGTGTTGTGGACTTCTGAAACAAACGCCCCTTCGACCCAGTTTAAACACACCTCCCACACTTGGAATTTCCGTGAACTTTCTGGTCAAAAGACTGACATGACCAATTCATTAAATAAAACCTTTGACCCACGAATAAAACATCACGACAGATTCAAACATCACATTTGGCATTAGGAAAACCCTGATTTGACGTCGAATTGATTTTGAAAACTGTATATAAAAAAACGATTTCTATTTATATATTTTTTATAACATCATGTAAAACTATTTACATGAATACACAAATACTCTTTAATTATTCAAAACATCGAATATATTGAAACAACCATAATGAAATTTAACCAAGGCTTACAGCAAATAAAAGCAGAAGCAAGAAAGGTAATAAATATAAAGGTTACTTATGCATAGCCTCATATCAAACACGATTTTGCAACAGTAATTATAATAAAGTAGTGAAACGGATGCATTTAACGCACGGAATTAAACACTTTAAGACTACAATAAATTCGTCAGGGATACATGACAGAGATCAAAATCCATTAATACTTCATCAAATTCAAACTAAATGTATTTTACACCGTACTGAATGATGACGTGCGGCTCGTTATTGACACCTGTCAATCAACACAGCCGTGCGTCACTCTCGTCAATGTGACAGAACGAGTCGCGCTCGTTCAAACCGACAGCTGTAAAAACACAACGCATCGACTCCGTGCGAACACAGAAAGAAAAGGAAACTAGTGAAAGAAAGTCCGTCTTCTCTTAAACAAATTCCGCTGGCGTCTTTGTGAGGTTTTATTTGGCGCGTTTGGCCGCGGGCCGCATCTGCGGGCCAGCTGTTCTATCGGCCGCGCGCTCCGCACCGCAACAGCCAGCGGTAATTGCTAGCGCAGGATATTAAATGTAGTCGATGAAAATGTTTACTGGCGATGAATATGCATAACGACGAGAAGAAAATGGCAGAGGCAGATTAAAAAGAGAGCCAGCTTGTTTACAGGGGATAGGAAAGAGAGAAGGAGCGCGCGCGCGGGCGGGTGCGTGCGGAATGCTGCTTGGCCCGGTGCCTGAAATAGGAGAGAGGAACCTTTGGGCGAGGCATTAGGGAGTAAAGCAGATGGTTTGTGAACCTTTTATTAGGCAGAAAAAAAGCATTAATCAAAGCGAGGCGGAAAATGGCAGGAGCTCTTTGTTGTAGCACAATTTTTTGCTGGATTTGTTGTTTTTGTGTTTTTAAAGGCGTTTGTGCGGCGTGTTTTTCTGCCGTGATTTTAGCACCGACGCGCGGAGCCATTAATGACACATTTCTCGCATAAACTTTCCCACAGCGGAAAGAGGGATTAGTTCTCACTCTTTTAACTTTGCTGGTTTATTATGAGAGGAAGAGGCACACATTGACTACTTAGAAAGAAAAATCATCTCTTTAATATCTCAATTAGACATCTATGAGATGTGATGGAGACCAAATGAAAACCTTCGCTCATCTCAGATTCTTCTCTCGTGAAAGAGTCAGAAATCTGTTGTCATGAGATCGAACTGAGCTCAGATTTGTCTGCCATCCATCAGTCAAGTCTCGATATGAACTCGAACGTTTCTCATCGAAAACCAGACGGTTTTACAGCAGCAAACATCATTCCGGTTATCACAAGACATTTTAGGAGGAACACCTGAGACTGTGGACACACAACAGAACCTCCCGAGATCTCATAACATTCTCCTCTGGACACGAAAGCTACACATGTTTGTAAACACAAGCGAAAACTCAGAATCAGTCAAGGTCAACATTCATTGTACTGCTTATATTTGCCTGAATGTTTGTCAAAAGGTATTTCAACAGTTATTGCAAAAGTATGATCATGGAACGTTAGCGCAAGACAATGATAATAATTAAAAATAACCTAAACTACCTTTACTAGGACACATGCGCACGTACACACTCACACACATCCAGGAGAAATGGAGGATATTAAAGTGACCCAAAAATCATTTCCACACCTTCAAGTTGTTCCAAATGAGTATAAATGTCTTTGTTTTGATGAACACAGAGAGAGATATTTGGAAGAATGTTTATAACCAGACCGATCTTGCCCCCCATTGACTCTCATAGTAGGACAAAATACACCGGTAGTCAAAAGTGCCACAGAACTGTTTGCTGTCCTATATACTTCAAGATATAAAAAAATGATAAAGTAATTTTTTTGTGTGTGTTCATCAGAACAAACAATTTTCATTTTTAGGTGAACTGTCCCTTTAAGGAACATCAAAGCTGCTACAGACGAACTTTAGAGACAAAACAGAAACAATGACCATCAGCTGACAGCCAGGTGTATGTTCATGTGTGTGTGTGCCAGATGTTTCAGACATCTTTTTTCAGGTGTGTGCGTGTAGACATGTTTTGATATCCCGGTGGGGACCTGAACCTGAATATACACAACACATGGGGACTCGTATCTCCGTGGGGACCAAAATGTGGGTCTCTATGGGCAACACAATCTTATAAATCGTACAGAACAATATATTTATTTTAAACTTAAAATGTTAAAGGTTTTCTATGATCTTTAGGTTTAGGGGATAAAATATACAGTTTGTACAGTATAAAGAACATTACAGCTATGGTCTGTCCCCACGGAGAAAATAAACCAGACAGTGTGTGTGTGAGTGTGTGTGGTTTCTGGTTGTAGCAGCACAGGAGGCAGTGTTGTATTATTTTCGTACCAGACTGCTAAAGTGTCTGTGTGTGTGTGTGTGTGTGTGTGTGTGTTTTTTGATGACCTACTTTAAAAACACCAGAATCTCATCGTCCAGTTTCACTTTCTTGCAGACACACCCACATGACATACTTAAGACTTCCTACAAATAAGAGAAACTTATTTAATATCACTCATCAAAATAACGTTGCAATATCTCAGTTAAATCTTATTAAATTCTCACCAATGAGGAATGCAAACAATTCAGTTTGTCTAAAGAAAAGACCCTTGAAATCTCAAATGTGTCTAGATTTTTAGAAGAAATGTGTTAAACTTCTGTAAAGACACATTTTCCAGGGCTGCAAATACAATGAGAGCTCTCGATATAGACTCACATTTCTCATTAAACTCACTCAAGAGAAAATGAAGTGACGTGTACAGAGAAATCCATATTTATACAAATTTACTGATTTACTGAAAAATCTGCAAAATAGTGTTCGTTGAAGAACACGCTTTAAACAATCATGGACAAAATACTGATCGCATTTATTCTTTTTATTTTGATTGAAGCATTTCAGATATTTCTACGATTACCCAAAAATTCACCAGTTAACCAATAATTAATTATTTATAAGCCAGTAAATAATAGTTTTGATTAATTTAACATTTGTTATCATTGCATTATATTAAACGTCATTAGTAAAGTTAATAAACTTTTTCCTTTAATGAGATTAAAATGTTTTGTGTAGGTGTCTTTGGTTTGTGTTTTTATATTAGCACATCATAAAACTGTCAGTAACTTGGCATGTGATAGCACGTCTGTGTGTGTTTACCTGCAGAAGTCATGACGCGTTCACTTTAAACTTCTGATCCAGAAAGGGCCAATGAGGGGGAATCTATTTTGGATAAACATAAGAAACAATTATTCATAATTAAACATCACAAAAGCACATTGGCATATTCCTATTAGCAAAGCAATTTAAGCAATCTCGAACCCTGGCATTGCTTTAAAGTCTATTAGAAATTACAAGCTCAAATTGAATTTGGCTGCAGTTTGTGTGGACCAACCTGCCAGAAATAAAGAGTTTTTTCCTCCATCGTTTGCTCGCACGAACACGTGTGTGTTTGTGTGTATTTTGAGATACACACCTCTTTCTTGAGTCTTCATTGAAGTGTCTCCCAAAAATGATTTTCTTCAATTAGATTAGATTAATATTAGATTAGTTATTAAATGTCTAATTTTCACTAGTCATTCTGTGATTCAATTTCCCCAAAAAGGTGTAAATAGCATTAAAAAGTATCGAGAGGAAATAAACACATTTATTAAAGAGTATATAATCTGTTGCATAGTTTTCTTTTGTTAAATACATGCAATCTGCTCAAATCAAATCAAAAATAAATAAAATAACCAGATGACCAAACTTGTGGTCTGTCTTTCATAATCTCCCTTTTTTTACATTATGATTGTAAATCAATATCAGACCTGCAACGACTGAATGAGGTTGTAAATCACTTTTTCTAAAAGTGAAGATTTTTAATAAAGGCTTCTCATCACATCGCTCTGTTCAGAATATTTCATATGCAGCCATATACTGTAAAATGTTGCACGTGATATAATGAACATCACACAGCAGAACGTCTCTCACTTCCCAGTTTGTGCACGTTTCTCTCAGCGTGTAGTCTGTGCGGCTCTCAGGTCGCTTTTATCGTGGCTTTATGATCCTCGACCTGCTGTTAGACTCATAAAACATAAGACGAAGAATCCTCATTACACCAGAATATGCCTGAACCACACAGAGACACAAAGATAGATCGTCCACATTCTCAGGACCGTCAACAGAGATGATGCAGAAATATGAAACAGATTATTACATGTGAGACCCAAAAACCACAGCAGAACCTCAGACTAAAGTTTACAGGGTTGGGTTGCTAAGTATCTATTAGTGCTGCACAACATTGAGAAAAAAGTGGATAATTTGCTAAATAATGCAACACATGATATGAGATACAATGTAAAGATTCATTCAGCTCACGATGCGATTCACAATATTGAGATATGATTATCTCAATACGATTTAATTTTAGTGCTGTCAGACGCATAATCGCGATTAATCGCATCCAGAATAAAAGTCTGTGTTTACATAATGTATGACTGTGTACTGTCTATATTAATTTAGTATTTATAAACACATACATGTTCACAAACATGTATATATTTATAAAATGTTTACATGTATTCCTTTTTATTTGCCAATAATTTGAATTACATGTAAATGTTTATAAATATAAATATTTTTTTTTTCTTAAATAAATGCGTATGTTTCTATCAATAGAATTTATTATGCACGGTACACAGACATACATTATGTACAAACAAACTTTTAGACTGGATGCGATTAATCGCGATTCATTTTTACAAAATGAGTTGAGACGAGTCAGAAATGAACAACTGCCCTTTTATTATTTCTCAAACGCTGCACATTTCTTTTCTTTTTTTAAATAAAAATATATTTTATGTCAAATAACAGAACTTAACTGCAATTTTAAAACAAATTTCAAATCAAATAAAAAATGTTTAATACAAGAAACATCCCTAACGACAATACTTAATGATTTCTTTTTAAGATCAATATAAAATAGAATAGAAATTAGAATATATTAAAACTAAAAATTATATAAGCAATATATGACTGATTTTAATTTCCTACATGATATTAAAGGACAAGCAAAATGATTTGGTTGGTATTTGCCAGAAAAGCAGCGTCAATAGGTGTTTAATCTCTGCAATAACCTTTAGTTTCCTAGACGTGATATTGGTAATAAATATTAACAGAATAATGCTCCCAGTTTGTTCAGAGATCAATGTTTAGAGCATTTACACAGAGATCTTCTCTGACAAACACAGATGTTTCTAACAACACACACTCACACACCAATACATCTGCACACACCAGAGCGTCTCTTCTGAACCACTGACATCCACTGTACACACACAACACAAGACACACAAACCAGTGTTGAGTCGGGTCAGATCCCGTGTCTTACTAATCGACCTCTATCTTAATTATTCTCTCATTATTCCTCAGATTTAACATGAGAGACTAAAGTTCATGTTCATGAGAATAAAGTTCATGTAGATCAACATGTCTTGGAGAGAAATGTTTGATTATAGAATAAGATCAACTCCACTGCTGTTCACGAGAAGTAACTGAGATATAAACAAGATCTTATTAGTCATTTTTCTTCATGACATCCCTGTGCTTCTTTATCACTGAACTCCAGATATTCTAGAACACACACACACACCTGATTATTGACACACACATTTGAAAGGAAAAAGTGTGTGTTTGTAAAGGTGACATGAAGTGTGTGTATGTGTGTGCGTGTGCGCGTGTGTGTGTGTGTAAAGACCGCTGGTGATTTGAGGTTTGTGTGTAGAGGCATGATGTGTATGTCTATATGTGTTTGCATGTGTGTGTGTAAAGACCGCTGGTGTGTGTGTGTGTGTAAAGACCGCTGGTGTGTGTGTGTGTAGAGGCATGATGTGTATGTCTATATGTGTTTGCATGTGTGTGTGTAAAGACCGCTGGTGTGTGTGTGAGTGTAAAGACCGCTGGTGTGTGTGTGTGTAGAGGCATGATGTGTATGTCTATATGTGTTTGCATGTGTGTGTGTAAAGACCGCTGGTGTGTGTGTGTGTGTAAAGACCGCTGGTGTGTGTGTGTGTAGTGGCATGATGTGTGTGTCTATATGTGTTTGCATGTGTGTGTGTAAAGACCGCTGGTGTGTGTGTGTGTGTGTGTGTGTAGTGGCATGATGTGTGTGTCTATATGTGTTTGCATGTGTGTGTGTAAAGACCGCTGGTGTGTGTGTAGTGGCATGATGTGTGTGTCTATATGTGTTTGCATGTGTGTGTGTAAAGACCGCTGGTGTGTGTGTGTGTGTAGTGGCATGATGTGTGTGTCTACATGTGTTTGCATGTGTGTGTGTAAAGTCCGCTGGTGTGTGTGTGTGTGTGTGTGTGTGTGTGTAGTGGCATGATGTGTGTGTCTATATGTGTTTGCATGTGTGTGTTAAGACCGCTGGTGTGTGTGTGTGTGTGTGTGTAGTGGCATGATGTGTGTGTCTATATGTGTTTGCATGTGTGTGTGTAAAGACCGCTGGTGTGTGTGTGTAGTGGCATGATGTGTGTGTCTATATGTGTTTGCATGTGTGTGTGTAAAGACCTCTGGTGCGTGTGTGTGTGTGTGTGTGTGTGTAAAAGTGGCATGAAGTGTGTGTGTGTGTGTGTCTAAAGACCGCTGCTGATTTGAGGTGTGTTTAGTGGCGTGTGTGTGTGTGTGTGTGTATGTGTGTAGTGGAGGTGGCTGGTGAAATGAGGTGTCTCTGAGCACTTACATCCCTCCATGGTGCCATAAGCACCTTGATAGGGCACACCTGCAAACACACACCTGCACCTACACACATACACACACACCTGATGTGTGTGTCTATATGTGTTTGCATGTGTGTGTGTAAAGACCGCTGGTGTGTGTGTGTAGTGGCATGATGTGTGTGTCTATATGTGTTAGCATGTGTGTGTGTAAAGACCGCTGGTGTGTGTGTAGTGGCATGATGTGTGTGTCTATATGTGTTTGCATGTGTGTGTGTAAAGACCGCTGGTGTGTGTGTAGTGGCATGATGTGTGTGTCTATATGTGTTAGCATGTGTGTGTGTGTAAAGACCGCTGGTGTGTGTGTGTGTGTAGTGGCATGATGTGTGTGTCTATATGTGTTTGCATGTGTGTGTGTAAAGACCGCTGGTGTGATTGTGTGTGTGTGTGTAGTGGCATGATGTGTGTCTATATGTGTTTGCATGTGTGTTTGTGTAAAGACCGCTGGTGTGTGTGTGTGTGTGTGTGTGTGTAGTGGCATGATGTGTGTGTCTATATGTGTTTGCATGTGTGTGTGTAAAGACTGCTGGTGTGTGTGTGTGTAGTGGCATGATGTGTGTGTCTATATGTGTTTGCATGTGTGTGTGTAAAGACCGCTGGTGTGTGTGTGTGTGTGTGTAGTGGCATGATGTGTGTGTCTATATGTGTTTGCATGTGTGTGTGTAAAGACTGCTGGTGTGTGTGTGTGTAAAGACCGCTGGTGTGTGTGTGTGTAGTGGCATGATGTGTATGTCTATATGTGTTTGCATGTGTGTGTGTAAAGACCGCTGGTGTGTGTGTGTGTGTGTGTAGTGGCATGATGTGTGTCTATATGTGTTTGCATGTGTGTGTGTGTAAAGACCGCTGGTGTGTGTGTGTGTGTGTGTGTAGTGGCATGATGTGTGTGTCTAAATGTGTTAGCATGTGTGTGTGTAAAGACCGCTGGTGTGTGTGTAGTGGCATGATGTGTGTGTCTATATGTGTTTGCATGTGTGTGTGTGTAAAGACCGCTGGTGTGTGTGTGTGTAGTGGCATGATGTGTGTGTCTCTACATGTGTTTGCATGTGTGTGTGTAAAACCCGCTGGTGTGTGTGTGTGTGTGTGTGTGTAGTGGCATGATGTGTGTGTCTACATGTGTTTGCATGTGTGTGTGTAAAGTCCGCTGGTGTGTGTGTGTGTGTAGTGGCATGATGTGTATGTCTATATGTGTTTGCATGTGTGTGTTAAGACCGCTGGTGTGTGTGTGTGTGTGTGTGTGTGTAGTGGCATGATGTGTGTGTCTATATGTGTTAGCATGTGTGTGTGTAAAGACCGCTGGTGTGTGTGTAGTGGCATGATGTGTGTGTCTATATGTGTTTGCATGTGTGTGTGTAAAGACCGCTGGTGTGTGTGTAGTGGCATGATGTGTGTGTCTATATGTGTTTGCATGTGTGTGTGTAAAGTCCGCTGGTGTGTGTGTGTGTGTAGTGGCATGATGTGTATGTCTATATGTGTTTGCATGTGTGTGTGTAAAGACCGCTGGTGTGATTGTGTGTGTGTGTGTAGTGGCATGATGTGTGTCTATATGTGTTTGCATGTGTGTTTGTGTAAAGACCGCTGGTGTGTGTGTGTGTGTGTGTCTATATGTGTTTGCATGTGTGTGTGTAAAGACTGCTGGTGTGTGTGTGTGTAGTGGCATGATGTGTGTGTCTATATGTGTTTGCATGTGTGTGTGTAAAGACCGCTGGTGTGTGTGTGTGTGTAGTGGCATGATGTGTGTGTCTATATGTGTTTGCATGTGTGTGTGTAAAGACTGCTGGTGTGTGTGTGTGTAAAGACCGCTGGTGTGTGTGTGTGTAGTGGCATGATGTGTATGTCTATATGTGTTTGCATGTGTGTGTGTAAAGACCGCTGGTGTGTGTGTGTGTGTGTGTAGTGGCATGATGTGTGTCTATATGTGTTTGCATGTGTGTGTGTGTAAAGACCGCTGGTGTGTGTGTGTGTGTGTGTGTAGTGGCATGATGTGTGTGTCTAAATGTGTTAGCATGTGTGTGTGTAAAGACCGCTGGTGTGTGTGTAGTGGCATGATGTGTGTCTATATGTGTTTGCATGTGTGTTTGTGTAAAGACCGCTGGTGTGTGTGTGTGTGTGTGTCTATATGTGTTTGCATGTGTGTGTGTAAAGACTGCTGGTGTGTGTGTGTGTAGTGGCATGATGTGTGTGTCTATATGTGTTTGCATGTGTGTGTGTAAAGACCGCTGGTGTGTGTGTGTGTGTAGTGGCATGATGTGTGTGTCTATATGTGTTTGCATGTGTGTGTGTAAAGACTGCTGGTGTGTGTGTGTGTAAAGACCGCTGGTGTGTGTGTGTGTAGTGGCATGATGTGTATGTCTATATGTGTTTGCATGTGTGTGTGTAAAACCCGCTGGTGTGTGTGTGTGTGTGTGTGTAGTGGCATGATGTGTGTGTCTAAATGTGTTAGCATGTGTGTGTGTTAAGACCGCTGGTGTGTGTGTAGTGGCATGATGTGTGTCTATATGTGTTTGCATGTGTGTTTGTGTTAAAGACCGCTGGTGTGTGTGTGTGGTGTGTCTATATGTGTTTGCATGTGTGTGTGTAAAGACTGCTGGTGTGTGTGTGTGTAGTGGCATGATGTGTGTGTCTATATGTGTTTGCATGTGTGTGTGTAAAGACTGCTGGTGTGTGTGTGTGTAAAGACCGCTGGTGTGTGTGTGTGTAGTGGCATGATGTGTAGTCTATCTGGTTTGCATGGGTGTGTGTAAAACCGCTGGTGTGTGTGTGTGTGTGTAGTGGCATGAGTGTGTGTCTACATGTGTTTGCATGTGTGTGTGTAAAGTCCGCTGGTGTGTGTGTGTGTGTAGTGGCATGATGTGTATGTCTATATGTGTTTGCATGTGTGTGTTAAGACCGCAGTTGTGTGTGTGTGTGTGTGTGTAGTGGCATGATGTGTGTGTCTATATGTGTTAGCATGTGTGTGTGTAAAGACCGCTGGTGTGTGTGTAGTGGCATGATGTGTGTGTCTATATGTGTTTGCATGTGTGTGTGTAAAGACCGCTGGTGTGTGTGTAGTGGCATGATGTGTGTGTCTATATGTGTTTGCATGTGTGTGTGTAAAGACCGCTGGTGTGTGTGTGTGTGTGTAGTGGCATGATGTGTGTGTCTACATGTGTTTGCATGTGTGTGTGTAAAGTCCGCTGGTGTGTGTGTGTGTGTAGTGGCATGATGTGTGTGTCTATATGTGTTTGCATGTGTGTGTGTAAAGTCCGCTGGTGTGTGTGTGTGTGTGTGTGTGTGTAGTGGCATGATGTGTGTGTCTATATGTGTTTGCATGTGTGTGTTAAGACCGCTGGTGTGTGTGTGTGTGTGTGTGTGTAGTGGCATGATGTGTGTGTCTATATGTGTTTGCATGTGTGTGTGTAAAGACCGCTGGTGTGTGTGTGTAGTGGCATGATGTGTGTGTCTATATGTGTTTGCATGTGTGTGTGTAAAGACCTCTGGTGCGTGTGTGTGTGTGTGTGTGTGTGTAAAGGTGGCATGAAGTGTGTGTGTGTGTGTGTGTGTGTCTAAAGACCGCTGCTGATTTGAGGTGTGTTTAGTGGCGTGTGTGTGTGTGTGTATGTGTGTAGTGGAGGTGGCTGGTGAAATGAGGTGTCTCTGAGCACTTACATCCCTCCATGGTGCCATAAGCACCTTGATAGGGCACACCTGCAAACACACACCTGCACGTACACACACACACACACCTAATGACCCATGAGTTACTATCCCCCCAGCTGGTGCTCCCTAAATAGTCTGCTTCTACACAACCTGTGACCTCAGTACCTCCCCTTCTGAAGACAACACACACTACACAACACCCCCGCCACACAAACATGCATGAGAGAGGATTGCAATGAACCGAATCCTCCACAGCGACGTGTCAACTGCAGAACGACAGAAATTGTCTATCTCGCAGGATTTGACAAAGAACGTCAACCACAGCAAAACTTCTTCTGTGAATAATCTGATGACCACAAGCCAATAAGACATTTTATGACATCAGCATGAGAGGAAGAGAACGACAGAACCCCGCCGGACGCGGGCCGGGGGGTAAAGCAGCGCGTCATTTACAGCCGGGACACGTATAATTACATAACCGCTCTCATCCGCACTAAAGTGCCATTTTATCACAATTAGAGAATCAAGCACAAACCCGCAGGGACGAGAGATTGACAGATTACCAGCGATGTGTGCGCGTGTGTGTTAATGGACTGCCATGGTTTGTCTGACCTCTCTGCAGGTGCACGAACATCTCTGATGGCGTTGAGGTCCGTAACAGAGAAAGAGGCAATTTTCTGCCTTCCACTAAAAAAGGAAACAAAATAAACATCTGAACCAAACAATTCCGACGGCTGCCAATACATCACTTAGTGTTGACCGCTTCCACCTTCAGGGCAACAATCCCCAGCAGCCAGAAGCGTAATTAGGACGTCTGATTTTAACAGCGCGTACGGGATGAGACCGAAGCCACCGCATGCGTTTCTGCAGCCCGCTCTTTAAACACAACGCAACAGATTAAAGGTTAATTACAGACACGGAGAGAATCGTTTAGACGAAATCAACGTCTATTACAACAACACCACATCGCTGCATTCTGATTAACACAGATCTGCACGTCATCTCTGAAAGTCCAAACCTGCAAAGTCACACAATTTAACTTCAGGACGGAAAAATACTCTCAGAAAGCAACGAAACAAGATTCTCAACAATGACCTTGAGGAAGAAACTGCAGAACTTTAATGTTCATCAGACAAACCCCAAATATCTCACTTCATGGGTTCTTATGAAGTGTTACAATCTATTTTTTTTAAACGCATGATTTAGATTCTGAAGTCTTATGAACTGTGTTTGAAAGCACCACAAAACAGACCGCAGCTTTGGTCTGCGGTGAATAAACACTAAAGTTCAAGGTCACTTGACTAACATTTTTTGTTAAAAGATCGTGAAAAACGTCTGAAGCCGAATGCATATGTTTGGATGTTTAAAATTAGTTCAAATAATTGTGCAAACTTATTCATTTCCCTTACAGCTAACATGTAAAATCATAGGACTGAATAATGAAGAGAAATCAGTCAATAAGAGGTCAGATTTCAATCCTTACTGTTGGAAAAGCATCTCAGTGTAAGACTTTAAAAGCAGACCAGAAAACATTTCTGCCAAAACTACACTTATACTGACTATGCTAAAGATGTTTTCCCGTATTTACAGTTGTGTCATTGTATAGTTTCACTATTATTCTAGAAAGATAATAATGAGTAAGTGACCCTACATTTTTAAACAGTCGTGTATAAACCTGAGAAGAAAAACTTATCAGAAAGGAGAAAGTTTTATTTAATAAAAACCACAATGAAAGTCCCAAACAACCAGACTCCTGCAGGAGAAATAAGAGCGTGTGTATTCCAGTATGATAGATGCGTCCCATCACACGCAGGCCCATTCTCTGACCTCTATACTCATCTGAGAGTTGCACACGATTGCAACATATATGACGACAGAATGAAGCGTGTTCAGAACAATATATTTCATTTCTCCGAATATCTGTGCAGCAAATGGGACCAAACCCTCAAAATTACATTCAAATTAAAGTTAACACACACTTCAGCAAAAAACATACAGTAATGCATGTATATGCATAATACACACATATTGTTTACAGTCTGATCAAATAACATTTAAAGGGACAGTACACCCCAAAATGAGCATTATTTAATTATTTACTCATTACTATATCCTTTTAAACCTTCTTCTTTAGAGCACAAATGAAGATATTTTGAAGAAAAACACTCAACCTTCCATTGTATGGACACAAAACGACTGGGACATTTCTCGAAATATCTTCTTTTGTGTATCACTAAAGAAAGAGTCATACACACACGGGAGAAAATAAATGATAGTACAATTTAGACAATTCCAACACACGTCTTCTCAATAAAGTTTTATAAACAACATTCACTCAGTTGACAAAAAATAAATGAGAAACGCTTGAGAATGCATATAAAAAAAACGGCCAAATATCGAGTCCATGAGGAGCAAGAAGAATAACACAGACACAGGTGACACGTGCGTCACACAAACAACATGCCTGTGAGTCTCAGAAGCATTCAGACACACATGATAAGATAATAACTAAACACGCCAAACACGCGTAAACGCTCTCCGGTGGCTGTCGGTGAGAAACACGTGGGAAACGGAGAGAAAAAGAGAATTGAATTAAAGAGAGAAGTGGGAGTGATTTCACACATGCAAACGTGTGTCATTGAAGCGGCGTTGCCGATAATCACTGCCGCGTGCGTTTTGACAAGTCAAATGTGTTACATTTTACCCAGAGTGCAACGCTCCAGCCGGAGTGTGACAGCTATGCAAATTACAATAGTTTGATCTCACACACCTCTCACTGAGAACACAGCGGCAAAACTCAGAGGCGCAACCCCTCGCTCACATCAGGACAGAGTCACGCCATAAAAACTAAACGCTGAAGTCAATTTCAAAATGTGATCCGATTTAAAACCAAAGTCTGGAAAAGTCAGAGATCTCAAACACGTCTCATTAATTCTTCCACACCATCTGTTATTCGCATTTTCTCAAAACAAAAACTCATCCGTGGTTTCTCGAAGAAACTTTACATTTGACACAAAAATAGTTTGATTCTATTAAAGTCTAGCGAGCTATAAAAGAGCAACATTTGAGAAACACAAGAAATATTTTCACCTCTCACATTTAAAACATCACAAATCTGATCAATGGCTTGGTTTTTCCTCCTCAATTTTTAAATAGTTTCTTCTCATGCATCTAACGTAGGGATGCAAAAAATATGTATATTTTAGCCGATAACCGATAATTATTTAATACTGGAAGCGGATAACCGATATATTGGCGTATATACAGTATCTCAATATTAAAATAACATTTCCTGAGACCAAAACAAAAGACAAAAAGTGAAAAACTGCTTTCATTTGAAAACATTGACTGCAGAAAACAAGGTTGCCATGAGTTCACCTTTTCCCTGGAAATCAAGTACCAAGCCTACTTTACACTAGTTAAAGATTCTTTAACTATTAAACTGTTCAGGTATGTTTATTTAATAAACCAATTAAAGATTTTCTAAAAGAGAAACCCAGAAAAGTTTTCTCAATAGCCACATGTCTAATAGGTGTCAAGACATTCAGACAGCAATTGGCTTTAAAAAAAATATTTTATTTCTATAATTTACACATTTATAAATATCTACACACTGTACCTACATTAACAATGTTTTGCTCATAACAGTAAGTGAATGATTATGACAGAAAGACAGCGCTGTATTGGATTTTAACTGTGAGCAGCGTACAGCGTGAGTGGTTTAACCAGAGAAATGATTCATCATTTATCGCCTATAATTTATCGGCCTAAATTTTATTATCGGTCGATACCGATAACACTCAAAATGCCCATTTATCAACCATTACCGATATGGTCGATAATATATCATGCATCCCTAATCTAAAGCAAACTTGTGGCCATGTTCTGGAAAGGTCTCCAGAGCTTAAAGATAAGAGAACGTCTGAGGAATAAAATGATCATTTTCTAAGTCATTTCTTAAGAACGCAGCACTTCTGACCTCTCCGCAGAACAAACTGCGTCCTTGTTTAGATCAAGTTTTGTGCGTTTGGGTATTAGGAATTCTGTGTGTAAACACGCAGGTGGAACGTTGGCTCCGCACGGGGACATCTCAATGTCTTGTAGAGCCGGCAACGCTACACAACGAATAAATAAAGCAGGAAATTTCATATATTTAGACACGAGAGGTTGTTTTGACCCGATCATGAACACAGACGTGTGTGAACCCACGAGAATACACACACACAAGAATTATTAATGAGAGGCGCTCTCCTCTCGTCTCTGCATTGCGGACACACGTTTCCCACTGTAAAGGTGAGGCTCTTCATCAAAGGAACATCACCCCCACCCTCCCGTTTGGAGCGCGTCCAGAAATGACAAAAACACGGATCCGTCCGAGGAGTTTGCGGAATCGGCGAATTAGCATCGCCTTCAAGTTTCGCCCCTTCCCCAAAACTCCCCCGCGCCGTCTGTCACGCGCACGCCGGATTATTATTCATTAGAGCGTAGAAGTACAGAAAGACTGGTGACACCCTCTGTCTACCCACACTGCACCGGGTCACCGAGCGCCGTCCCCACGGTAACCAGGTACAGACACGCGGGCCATCTGTTTATCAAAGCCTGACACGTCTTGAACACAACCAATCACAGCTTACCAGAAGAATCCTGGAGGAAGAACTTGCCGATCACATTTTGCTCTTACAGGAAAAGTTCACCTCGAAATCTAAAATTGTGTTCTTTATTACTCACCAACATGTTTTGAGACCTCCCGGCGTCTTCGGAGCACAAATAAAGTTATTTGGTGACACGCGAGAGATGTCCAGGCCTCCTCATAGACATCATGGTTATAGTTGTGGTCATGGTCCAACAAGTATAGGACATCCAAGTAAACATCACTGGGGTAGATGGATCCAACCACATTTCAGAATAACCTTTTTGGCGGCAGTAAGAGTTGTGAACAGAATCCTTTTTTGGTTTGAATCATCCAACATGAGAAAAAGCAGTAGGGTCCTTTTGGATCTGAGTCCTCAGAAGATCAGACAATGGTTTCGCAGACAAGGTTTATCTTAAAACAGGATTAAATTAAGACGATTAAATCACTTTTATAAACATGCCTTGAGGAATAAAAACATTCTGGTGTGCATCTCGAGAGCAAACGATGGCCCGGATATATTTTAAGATATGTCAAGGCAAGTTATGTCAAGTTTAGAAAGCTCAAACATTCATTTAGTCTGGGACTAGTCTAAAACAAAAGGGTCAGATTTATTCAGAACTGTTCTTAAAATGGGACTTACATTAATAAGGGCTTTAGAATAAAAAAATCTAAACATTAAAGATTAAAACAATTAAAAAACATGTTTTTACAGAGTCATTCAAGTTTTGATTTTAGTTTTATTTAAATTTTTAATTTGCTTCTTTTTAGCTTTTGTCATTTTATAATTAATTTGTTTATGTTGCAATATAAGATTAATTTTTATTTTAGTTTTTGTAGCTCACAATTATTAACATAATTAATAACTATTTTAGTGCTTTAAACTTATTTCAGTTTATTATTGAGGCAACCTTTCAATTTTCCCTTTTAGGGAAGTTTTTTTTCCTTAATTTTTAGGTCAGTATTTTATTTTATTTCAATGAACAGAGACGTTTTCAAAGTTTTATTTCAAGTAAACTAAAATAACCGTGGAAGTAATGTCAATCAAACTGCAGTTGGATTGTTATAATTAAGTAATAATAACTCAAAAAAAAATACAGCTTAATGGACTGACAATTTTTTTAAACTGAAATATCAGATTTTTTCGCAAACAAACTCTTTAGTTCCAGATTAGATTTAGTATCCAGAGTCAAAGCTTCAGTATTTCATATTACTGATGTAGTTTCTGAGAGGTCTCTATCATCTTGACCTGTGGACACGTGGAATTAATCACAGCAATGTTTTGACACACGGAGGGTTGTGTTGTGTCTGCGCCATCGCTGTTAAACCTTTGTACACAGAGAAACTAAAAACAGACACTTCACCTTTGACCTCTGAATAGCGATCAGGTGAAGTCAACCATAAACGAGCCTCAATTCAAGTGTACAAGTACACAAATGTTGTGTATAAACGTTGTGAATACACTGTAATAAAATCATGGACAATTCTTCACTCCATAGGCATCAGACAGTGAGACGCCAGGATTTTCTTTTATATTTCAGTGAGAGCACTGCTATCATCCTCCTCATTAACCGATTGACAATGAATTGACAGCACTGCCATCAGTGATAACATTAATGAAGGGATCGCGCTCCGCCACACGGGTCTCGCCGTGGAATTCCTGCGCTAATCTAATCTGGGAACGGAGCGCGACAAACCCGTCATTAGTTCTGCCTCTCTCGAGACGTGTGAACAGAGAGCAAAAGACTCGCTGATCACACCTGACACCATATCGCTCGCTTACTCACACCTGCCAAACTAAAGCCGTGCCACAATCTTACCCCGTTCACACCTGGATCACAAGCGGCCCGCTGCCACGAGCCACAGGCACCAAAAGAAAGTCAATTACAACATTTACATCCGAATCATGAGCAATTTAATAGTTCATGACATTACTGCTGTACAAACGACTACACTGTAAACACCAATGTTCAACGTGATTAAATAGTTAATCTATACCTATTTATACATTAAACATTTTACTAAATTAAATATGTTGAGTTCCTGTTACTAATTCTTACTTTTGAGTTAGTTTAACTTAATTTAAACAAGTTAATTGAAGACGATTTGTTGAGAATGAATTTCAGTTCCCAGCATGCTTTGCGTGAAAGTGCATTAAGAGAGTACATTTCGAATTTTTTTTAGTGTTATTCAATGAGATTTTAGAAAGGAAAAAGCCTTGTTAATGATGAATGTTCATTTATCTTGGATATTTAGAAGAGTTTGTTGTATTTTTGACTTTACCACCGTTCAGAAGACGCTTGTGTAAGGTTGTGGGAGGTGCCACAGCAGTCATGTGTTACATCAATCTCTGTGAAGCCTATAAGGTAATTGTTGATGCCGCTGAAATAGACCTTTCTTTTATTTAACTGTAAATACAAAAAATGTTACCTTACTAAACGTTCAAATTTAAAAGGAATTATTATGTATGAGTACAACAAACTCAAAACTTTTTAGTTTTGCTTACTTAGAATTGGGAATATTTTCAAAGTATTTAAGTATCTGCGAATTTGATTTAACTGATCAGTGTTGGGCAAGTTACTCTGGAAAAGTAATGAATTACTAGTTACTTATGACATATTCAATAGTGCAATTAGAATATTGTCCAAATTACTCTCTCAAAAAGTATTTGACTACTTATTACTGATTAATTTCTATATCCTCACCTACATCAACCTTGATTAGTTAATTGATTCAAGGATAGACATGAAAAAATTCATTTAATTCATTCAAATAAATAATCTAATTTAATATATATTATTTAAAGTTAGACTTTGAATTTTGATGTCAATTCTACTAATGCACACACATATATTACACACATTATTTAGTTTAATTACATCAGAAGTAACAAATTAAGTTACAGAATCTAATTACTTGTTACCTAGTTACACCCAACACTGTAACTGATTAACTAAATTTTTTTAGTTTTCCCAACTTATCCAGGCTCTAATGTGACATGTTTTTGGGTGAAGCAGAATATTTAAACGTTTTCATAAATTACCAAAGTGTCAGGAGGCTTCTGTTTAGAAACAATCAATGTCTAATGCTGGAGCATAATAGAGAGAGAGAGCAAGAGAGAGAGAGAGAGAGAGAGAGAGAGTGAGAGAGAGATTCATGTGGGTCAGTGTATTAAACACTGTGACGCTGATGGAAATACATGTTCTTCTCTAATACTTTAATGAATTATTAATCACATAAATTGTAATTAAATTAACAGGGATAACCGCTCAGCGGAGAGGGAGAGATTACTGGACAAGCTGTAAAATAACCTCCATCAGGAGATTAAAAAGCTTCATATTTAATGACAGGATGAGGAGGGGGGTGAGGTCTCGGTGTAAATGTAAGCAGTCAGTAATAGTATTAATGGATAATCTGCATTAATGACCTGGAACACAGCTAACCAGAGCTAAACCTCCTATGTGATAGACCAGTTTAAGTCACCGGGTTTCATAGATGATTAGCATTTGTCAACGGTCAACTAACTATTCAATTATTGATTAAACAATCAATGTATCATAAGAAAATATCACATAATTAAACAATGCAGGAACACATTATCTTATTATTAACTGATTTTTAGAGCATATGTCTAATATTAAAATGAAGAACATTTTTGATATTTTCTCTGAAATAAAACCTTCATAAATTTTTAATTGACATCCTTTGTGTCTGAGATTATTCATCTATACGGGTGTTTCACTATTAAACAAAACTTAACGTGTGTGATGTCATCAAAGTTTCCTTGTGTCTACATTCTTGATTTGAGTGTTTGATTCGTAATCGTAACACAAACCTGTGACACGAGGATTATTCTGAACATGATGCGGTCTAATCCCCTGCCTGACCTCTGACCTTTCCTGATGGGCTCAGGTCAAACCCCCCGGGGGAAGAGAAGACCCCGACACATCCATATCAGAATTAAACTGACAGCCGCTGTCACAACCTCAGAAAGAGTAAGAAATTAAAAGAAAAACAAACAGAGTTAGAAAGAGAGAGAGAGATGGAGAGGGATATGAGTGTTCAGCTTGTGTGTGTGCTGATCCGAGAGGTCTCATTAATGGCGGGCTGCCGCGGAGGAAGCGCCTCTGTCCGCTCCACTCTCTGCCAGATGAAATTAAGGCCCAATTATTGATAAATGAAGAGCACTTTTCACGGAAGCCGTGCCTGAAGATACACGCTGCATCTGTCACACGCACACATGCAGCACACACTGCTCACTCAAGTGTGACATCGCATCCTGTGCATTCATCATGCATCTGCAGGAGACCAGCGCACGCGTGTGTGTGAAGAGATTCTGATGTGAGATCTGAAGAATGCACTTCTGCTCACAATCTCTCACAGCGTCTGATTAACAATAACCGATCTGTCTATACTGAGGTCTGTACATTAAAAGAAACACTAACGTGGACACATTTAAATCAACTTTATTGGTTCACACAGAAATTAAATCATTTATTTGACATCATGTCAGTAAGCCCAGACGACTGACTTCTTTAGAACACAAAAATGAGATTTTAGTGAACTTCTGTGCCACATACATGCTGTGAATCTGAATGAATCACGCAGCCGATATTCAGAGTTTTTCAGAGAAACCAAAAGTTGTGGAAATTGACTGTAATAACTTTTTTAAACAACGAATGACACCACATTAAATTTGGAAATGTACATGTGTGCATTTGGCCGATGTGTTAATCCATCGTGATTTACAGTTCCTTCGATTTGTATACATCAGTACGTCCGTTTACTAAAATCAAACCTGTGACTTTGATGTTGTAACTGTGACACAATGATTTACAAGTTGAGATGCAAAACACAATATTGTGTAATGATCGTTTGTGTATTATAAATTAATATCTCAGTAAAACTTCAGTTGGGCATCATAAACACATACGTGTATGTTCTTCTAAACACACTGTACAGAATAATTGTATTACTGTCAGAGACTACAGGTGAATAAGTCATTCTCATAATTTTAATTATCATAAATGTGTGGTTACCTGTGGCACCAGTAATACAATGAATGTTTACACTAGAATAGGAATCTCGTGCGATCATGTTCTCCGTTTCTCACTGAATTGCGGTTAAACGCCGCCGCTTCCGAAGGCCAGAGGGCGCTCTTGAGCAGAATCACCGAAGATGGAAAACAGAACAAGAACGATTAGTTCCCGGAAATGCCAAAGGTCATATTCTATCGCTTCAGGTATTTTCGTGATAATAAAGTATATTTGATAATACACCTTATAAACGACTCTATCTCGTAGAGATTTTAGATCGAGCAGAACATCATACTGATCAAAGAGCCGTTGGTCACGTAAGAGTTGTGCATATAACACAGAATCGATTTAAACATGTATAATTAGCATGAATCGCGGTATATATCGCCCAGCCCTCTGAAGAGTATATATAAAAATGATTTTTCGCAACATAGTTGAGAAAGTATTTACTGTGTAAAGTTTTGTTTAGTTTAGTTAAAGTGTACTACTGGAACTGTGCCAAGCGCAGCATTTTCTGAAACGCCAATTAAAATAATTTCCAAAACATAAACATCCCTTCCCGTCTAACAACATTTTTAATATTTCAGTGTTAAAGAGGATATTTAAAAAAAATTACTGTAAACAACATGATGATGATGTTAAAATCCCGAAAGTGTCCCGTCTAAATGTTTCTAATGACTGATTCATATGAATCACTGACCTCATGACGCGTTATGCACTTGTGTGAGTGTGTTTGTGTTCCTGTTCAGTCGTCATCAAGTGTGTTGTCCATCTCACAGCATTGTGCAGTTCCTCTGTACACGCAGTTGTGTGTTTTCAGTCTCATGATTGACTGTTTGTATCGAAATGCGCCGCGCATTGCGAGTTTGATATTTGACAGAAATATCTGAAGGCGCAGGCGGAAGTGACAACACAGGTATTCGTACAGGACTAATCGCTGAACACTAACGATGTCATGACGCGAATAACTGTCGCGTTTATCTGCTTTTATTTCAGGAGACGATCGTTTGTTTTCCTCAGTTCGGTCGCGCTGCAGGTGAATGTTTTTCCCTCAGTCACGACGAGAGGGCGTGTCTGCGTGACGTCATCGGACACCAATCAGAGCGTATTTAATTGCAAGCAAATATGATTTTGGTGATTAAGAAACGCCATATCGTCACTTTTTACTATTTAATAAGCAGTGTTGGGCAAGTTACTCTGAAAATGTAATTCATTACTAGTTACTAATTACATATTCAATCGTTTTATTAGTTTACTGTACAAATTACTCAAGTATTTGATTACTTATTATTAATTACTTTATCCTACATCAACCTTGATTAGTTAAGTGATTCAAGGATAGACACTAACAGCTCTTTAAATTCATTCAAATATATAACAACATTATACATTAAAGCATGTATGTTACAGTACGACTTTAAATTTTGATGTCAATTCCACTATTGCTAATCCCTTACTTTACTTTTTCAAGGGAAGAGTAATTAAACTACTGTAACTAATTACTTAATTGCTAGTTACACCCAACACTGGTTATGTTATCAGACTCTGTCTTATTTGATTTTACATTATAAATGTAAAAAAATATTTTACATATATTTCTTTGACACAATATTAATGTTTCTCACTGTATTCACTATATGACATTAAACAATATTTTACATAATTAATAATAATACAAGAACTCTTACATAGTTTATTATTGTTTAAAAAGCAAAGGAAAAATTAATCTATTTGTGTAACATGTTTAAAATAATTCAATTTTTCACAGAATATTATATTTCTAATTTCTTTTCTTTTATTTAGAATTATTTAGGTTTCTGAGGATTTGTCCTGCTCCTTTATATGAACAACAGCAACATGACTCCTGACTCACTGAGCTAATGTTTTTTTCCACGTGTCAGTCTGTTGTTTTGGAAAATAGACCAGAAGAAAGTGCTGACAGATATGCTGTCTGTCAGAAAATATTGTATAAATGTCCCCCTACCCACGATGCTTTGCAAAGCCCTACAAGGTCACCTGGCCTATAGCCTGCAGTGCTGCGAATGATATATCAGGAGAGAGAAGGCCTGAGGGCAATTCACAAGACACAAAGACCTGTCTGAACTGTAAATGTTTCATCACTTCTTATTTTATTAGTGTTTTGTTCTAGTGCACTTTTACTGAAACTGACTCAAACTGAAGAGTTTGCTGCAAAATGTGACAGGGACGTGGTTTTGCATATTCCCCTCCCTCCCGTTTCTGCAATAAAACACTTTTCATAAAGCAAAGTTTATCTGTTCATATATGACAGGCAGCTAATATAACAGAGGATATATCGCGTGACGGGACAGCTCGAATTCACTCGGTCGGACAGAAATTCAGATGTGTGTGACCTGGATGTGCCGTTATCAGCGGCGGACGAATGATAGTTTAGCCGTCAGACACCGCAGCGTGTTTCATGATAAAAGCTTCACACTGTTTCTCTAATCTGCAGTGATTCTGGAGCACACCAGGACAGACACTGAACCATTTAACAGCCAGACCCGCTCGGCTAGATGTCAATTTATTCTTTCAGTTCCTTCAATATCAGTTGGCTGTTGGGTTTATGGCCTTCGCTCCATATGTTGAACCTATTGAATATTTATAGAAACCCTCCGTGTACTGTATCAAAACTGAGGAAAATCTCTCGGTTATTTCTCCCAAAATAGAAATAAGAGAAACCTGTGAATGATGCGGAACAGATGCAGAGAGGTCTGCCGAGCCAAACTGCCAGTGTTGAAATACTCGAGACAGGTCTTAAGACCACTTTTTGATGGTCTTGGTCTTGTCTCGGTCTCGACTGTCTTTGGTCTTTGTCTCAGACTTGAGGATTTTAGTTTAAGAACCGGTCGAGACCACAACTGTGAGAATAACACTAAATTCCTGGTGCATTGTCTTATTCATGTGTTAACATCATTCATGTGAGTGGATGTAAAACTTCTGGTTTTAAAAGCATTCAGCACTTGTTCCTTTTCTTTTGTTATTGTTACTTGTACTGCTGGTAACAGAAGAAAGGGGGATTTTGTTAAAGAAATCTGTTTTAGACACAATTAAACACACACTGTAAAAAACCCGAAAAGTAAAAAGTTCTAATTTTGTTGTGTTGGTTGAGCAAACGTCCATGAGAAACTTCACAGAACTTCTTTTAACAAGTTCATTCACTGTAACCAAACATTTCCTCATTAACTTGAAAAATTCTTTGCAAGTTCACTCAAAAAGACCTCTATGAATGTAAAAAATTAGACAAACAATATTGCAAGTGTGTGATAGTTCCCAAGATGCACTGCAGCATGTTCAATTCGGTGCTTCTTATTTATTTTCTTTTAAAGAATAAAGTTTTAGTTCTTGCTGGCTTAATTTATGCTTTAATCTCGTTTGTTACTGTTATTTATCTGGTGTGTTTAGAGTATTTTAAGGAATGATGGTTTTAAATCATTACCATGGATGAGGTTTGTGTGTTCAGTGTTGAGGTGTCAAGTGCATCACCCAACAACAAAACAAGTATAAATACACTCAACACAAACTGTTCAAAGTGTTATTAGATCAAAGTTTTACTCTCTTTGAGGCAGAAATCAAGAAGCCTATTATTGTAATAAAAGACAAATAAATGTGTATATTTATAAATAACCAATTTATCTTCTTAATTAATGTTCAGCCAATAAAAACTATTTTGTTATGTTGTTCATAAGGTAAACTTGACTATGTTGTGACAACTTATCGCTTAAACATTATTTTAGTTCCTCTGAAGGAAACTAACATTTTTTTGTGTCTCAAATTTGTAGTTTTAAGTCAGTACAACTTCTATTCCAAAGAGTTGAGTGAACAAGAGAAAGCAAGGGGAATTCAGAACTAACATTGTTTTGTTGTTAAGCCTTAAAAAATATTTTGGCTAGTCCCAAACAAATCTAGAACAAAATCTGAATTTTTATGTTTTTCTGTGATAAAAAAGCACTGAAAATAATTAAATAAATGAATGTTTTCTTTCGTTTTTACTATCAGTTGGGTATTTACTGTTTTTTATGTTTAGTTGTTAGAATTTTTACCTGCACAAAAATTGTAATATGTTTCAGTAGGTGGGTGATAAAACATGGAACATAAAACACTCTTCACATACATTCCTGCACAATAAAATCACCCAAGTTACTTCTTAGTGTTTTGTGGATCTTTTGAATGAATTTTGGGAGTGCTGGTCTGGTTCAGGACTCGGTTTCGCCCTGCTTTGGTCTTGTCTTGGTCTCGGCCTCTCAAAGTCTTGGTCTCGAGACAATCTGATCTCGGTCTCGTTTCTGGTGGTCTCGACTATAACACAACAAACTGCTGTTTAGATGTGTTTTCTTGTTTGTTTTAGGCGGACGAAGGTCTCACCCCCTTTTCTGTTAATAACCACAAAGTGATCCACATCTCGTGATAAATGACTGGAGTCGGATATTATTGCTGGCATTAATAATCATTTGGGTTCTGGATGGGCATACTGAGGCGGTTTTGCTGTAAATAGTCGAGTGTAATTACGTCTGTGAGGGTAAAGCTTGTTATCTACCCGTAGACCCTGTGGCTTGTGCTTTGAAATATAAACCTTCCACAAGCGAGAGTCACCAAAACACCGCCATTAGAATTCATGTAATCACTTCTGTTTACAGTTCATAAGAAGTGGCATGTATCAGATTCACTGATCTGGATTCAGTTTGAAAATGAGCTCCTGCGTCATTAAAAGAGCTCTTTTTATATAGAATAGATTAGAACAGAATGCGTAATATGTCTTACACGCCATTATGAGGGTCGACCCAAACCCCAGTGTTAGTGTGACATTGTCCCGTGTAATCCCTCTGCGTAATGACCATCAGAATGTTCATTAATCTCCGGATTTATTCTGAATCTGCACAACAACAACCCTCATAAATCAATGAATATTTTCCCGTCTCACAGCGCAGGAAATGCAGGTGTGTGCGTGAAAATGATGTATCGTGATACACGCTCGACTCTGATCCGAGCATGTAACAAACATCAATCAAACAGCAACGTGTTCATCGCCGCCTTCTTCATCAACACAAAGATGACGAACAGTTTCAGAAGAACGGAGCAGAATTCCCCGTGTGCTGAGAAACCTCAACACAAGCATCTTCTACAGGACAGCTGGCTGATGCTCCTCATTCAGTTCAGCCGTACACTGTGAACTAAAATATAAGTGTTGTTATCATTTCAAAATTAAATTAAGATTTTTATAAATAAAAGAAGACACCAGACTTTAAGAGATTACTTTTTATTAACTGAAACGTGATGAATTTGAAATTAATCATAATCTGTTTTCTAAAGAGGGGATCGACTTCATTTCATGTTCATTTATTTATATATTATATTAAAATATACTTATTTAGAGACGGTCTCACGCACCAGAATTCCTGTCTGTGTTTGATTTAAATATATTGTTTTATTTTATATTTAGTTTATAGTAATTGTATTTGATTCACATTTGTTTTGTATATTATCAACTGTATTAAATAAATAACCGGAGGTTAAGTTTGTTTATGTTGTTGCCTCTGAAACCGTCACTAACTAATCTGTGGTTCATAGAGTGTGTGGGACTTTCTGAAGAATCAAAATCAGAATGATCTTGAAGCTTCCTCTCTCTCCCGTTCAGAAGCCGAACATGGCTGTAAGGCTGACTGTGAGTACGAAATCCCATGATGCTACTGGAGCTGAACAATGGTCGAATTAAAAACGTGAATCAAATAAAAGTAGCAGAAAACGTCAAAGCTGGTGTCCGTTTTTAAATGTAAATACAGATTAATAGATTTCTCGTGAATAAATTACGTGTGTGCAGACGAGTGGATACAGGTGGCTGTTAATACATACAGGACACGTGACAATAAAACATGACGGATGCGGTATGTCCAAATTCTATTTATACTACCCCCACACATACTCTATAGAGAACAAACTGTTTTAACGGTTGATACTTCATTTAAATCAGTACGTACGTCATAGTATGCCATTTCAGACGCAGAAGCATGAGTGTTCAGGGTCAGACGCAGCATGACCTTTGACCCTGCAGCAGTGTTCCATCCCGACCTCAACACTGAAACAAACCTGACAGTCATTTATGAACAGATGTTCACTTCTTCCTGTTAAATCAGATCCAGATAACCAGACATCTCATCTCATTCTACTGCCATGGGAGGAGCTGGGGGCGGAGCCAGAAGACACTGAGGCTATTCGGTAGATGGTAGGTGGGTGGATGGATGATAGATGGATGCAAGGATGGATAGAGAGAGAGAGGGACGGACGGATGGATGGAGAGAGGGAGGGAGGGATGATAGATGGATTGATAGAGAGAGAGAAAGAGAGGGAGGGAGGAATGGATGGATAGATAGAGAGAGAGAGTGAGAGAGAGAGAGAGAGAGAGGGATGAATGATAGATGAATAATAGATTGATTGATGGATCGATCGATCGATAAATAGAGATGGATGGATGGATAGATAGAGAAGGATGGATGGATGGATGATAGATGAATGATAGATGGATGGATGGAGAGAGATGGAGAGAGAGAGAGAGAGAGAGAGAGAGAGGGACGGATGGATGGAGAGAGAGGGGGGGAGGGATGGATGAGGGATGGAGGATAGATTGATGGATGGATGGATGGATAGATAGATAGATAGAGAGGGATGGATGGAAGATAGATAGAGAGAGGGAGGGATGGATGGAGAGAGCGAGAGAGAGGGAGGTTTGGATGGAGAGAGAGAGAGAGAGAGAGGGGGAGATGGATGGAAAGAGAGAGAGAGAGGGATGGATGAGGGATGGATGGAGAGAGAGAGAGAGAGAGAGAGAGAGGGATGGATAGAGAGAGAGAGAGAGTGAGAGAGAGAGGGAGGTTGGGTGGAGAGAGAGAGGGAGGGATGGATGGATGGATAGAGAGAGAGAGAGAGAGAGAGAGGGAGGGATGGATGGAGAGAGAGAGAGAGAGAGAGGGATGGATGGAGAGAGAGGGATGGATAGAGAGAGAGAGAGAGAGAGAGAGAGACAGAGGGAGAGAGGGATGGATGGAGAGAGAGAGAGAGAGAGAGAGAGAGAGGGATGGATGGAGAGAGAGAGAGAGAGAGAGGGATGGATAGAGAGAGACAGAGGGAGAGAGGGATGGATGGAGAGAGAGAGAGGGATGGATAGAGAGAGAGAGAGAGAGAGAGAGAGAGGGATGGATAGAGAGAGACAGAGGGAGAGAGGAATGGATGGAGAGAGAGAGAGAGAGAGAGAGAGAGAGGGAGGGATGGATGGATGATAGATTTTATAAAGGTATTGATCACAGATCGTATCCAAACATTCTGTTCTTCATTTGTATCGTGAGGCCGTATGAAGGGTGAAGGTTCATCAGTAAACTCTGAGGGATGTCAGCACATCTCATAACTGCTCTCGTGTGGACACCCTTAACCATGAAAGCATGGAGATCAAAGAGAGCTCATAATGGCCTGTGGTGTGAAGCAGTGCGCACTACAAAGCAGTGCACTAATAAGGGAAGTTGAGAAGAGCTCTTGACAGTGGCAGAAGAGGAGCGCAGATGCTGCCCGGGCACAAGAGCCTCTTCACCCAAACTCAGTTCAGACTGAATATTAAACAGACCCACCGACGGATCTCTCGCGACATGATTTAACTTATGTCACTGTTTATGAGACGCCTACAGAGGCAGAGTATTTCTCCTCAAAATAAACTCCCATGGACTTTCCATAGTAGGAATAAAAATAACTTCTTTTTTAAAAGTGAACTTCTTTAAACTTCTTAAATATAAGGACTGTGTTTGTTGAGACACATGAAGAGTCTGGAGGTATGAATGTAGATTCTAGAGGTGAAATCATCTGGATTTGAGTAAATGTGATGAGAAATGTTTGAGATCTTCTATAATATTGACATTTGATCACAGACGAGACAAATCTGAGCTCAGTTTGACATATTGTTGACGTCTCTTCTCAAACTCTGATGTGTGGTGCTTCATGTAAAACAGTGTGTGTTTGTGTCTGTATGTGTGTGTGTGTGTGTAGTCTGGTCTCATGTTTCTCAGCGGACATTGATTTGGCGGCACATGAAAGCTCACACATTAGAACAGCGTCACGTTCGCTAGCACGATTTAGCACTGAGATCTGCTAGCACTGCCAAAACTGCTCGACTGCCACCTTCACTTCCACATCTCTCTCTCTCACTCGTTCTTTTTCTCCGTTTCTTTCTGTCGCTGGAGGTAAAAACAGACGCTCTTAGCACCCTGTCAGATTCAGGCTAAACGCTATGCTAAAGAACTATCTGCATTCTGCACATACAACACGCGAACACAAACACACACACTTGCAGGTGTTTGAGAGTGAGATGGTCTGTCTCTCCTCTTTCTGCAAACACTGCTTTTCCAAAAGTGATATAGTGAATTATTATAGTGAAAGTAATCTACTTGTACTACGATAAGAAATGTGAAAAAAGTATGATGAAAATATCAAATGTAGTTCATACAATTCAACATTTACACTTAATAATTCTATAGATTACATGTGTACAAATACACAAACATATAAGGCAAGCTCCTGAGCTGTAATGTTTTGTAAGGTTTTGGTTCATTTACTAGCTCAGAAGGATTAGCAATGTTTTCTGTGGATCATTTCACATACTTTATTTTAAAAGCAGTGCATACTTTACAGAATCTAGTAAGCAGAAATCAAATGGTTCATATTCTAACACACACACAGATCTTATTCACCTTTAAGAATCAATGAATACTTTCAATTGGTCATGACACTCACTTATTTATTACCACAACATTGTTGTTCCTACACAATAAAATTACCAAATTAGAAGAATTCACAATTACCACTTAACTTCAAACAACAATTACGAGAAGCGCTTCTACATTTGACTCCCAATGTGTGAGAGAACATACAGACAGAAGACAGATTTCACACTAAAGAGTCTGACTGTGTCTGTGTGTGTGTTGTAGATTCGAGGTCTGATAATTAGGACTCATCTGAGAAAGCTCTCGATCATCTCTGCGCACATGAGCAGAGAAGAAAAGCCCAATCGCTTTCATTAGAAGCCACACAATACACTAATAACAGTTACAAGACACCAAATCCACCGGCTAATTAGAGCGAGATGAGTGATATGTCAGGAGCAGGTTGTTTTTGATCCTCGAACAAACGTGAGTCCGCGTGAAGCGGCGGTGTCATTGTCAGAGAGCGAAGCTGGCGTGACGTGCGGCGCAATTACTCGCAAATTATTCAAGCAATCAGATGAGCAGACTGAATGAAGTTTGGACCTGGAGAGATGCTGGCGAAGTGGCCGCACACATTAATAAAGAGCAGAGAAAGAGAGAGAGAGACAGATGGAGGGATGATGCTGGTAAACAAGCACACGAACTGGAGGTTTACCAAAACAATGACAAATCATAACGCTGCACTCATCATTCCGGGGAAGAAGAAAATAAGAGATGGAAAAGATGAAGTGACACGTGAACGCTCATGTCAACGAATCAGTCTCAAGTCTTTTATAAATAGATTTCTGCCACACTCTGACTGCGTTTCGACAGGATGGGAGATCTACACATTCAGTGTCGTTCAAAGTCATTAATGAACATTAATCAACAGTTCAGGTGCTGCAGACTGACGCCTCCGTACCTGAGCTCACGTTTGACTCACGGCGCTCAAATGAGCAGCACCGGAGAAAGAGAGAGAGAATGTGTGTGGTCTCATACACTTTAATGACACGTTCTCTTCTTCTCTAAATGCTTTCAAAGCAACAAAGGAATCAAAGCTCATGTAATGAAAGCTGAGGTCAGTTAATGATGTCAATCAATGACCTGTTCTGTATCACACACACCTCTGAAAGATTCTCGTCATTAAAGTGTACAGATGCGCAGACAGGAAACACTGTCGTCGTGTCAAAACAGCTCACTGAAGTGTGTGTGCACCTCATCCATTAACATATGTATAAAGTTAAATACATCTAACCGCTACATTCTTGTTGACTTTTATCAAAATAGATGATCGTTAAGTGGTTGGAATGAAACTGATGGTAACGTATGACTGACGTGACCTCTTTGAAGCTACCGGATGATGGCACCTCTTACAAAATAAGAGTTCATCCAAGTGTTCTGTTAGTGTAGTATACTTAGTTAAGACTTCAAATAAGAAAGAATACCTTCAGTCTACACTGTAAACCCAAATGTTCAAAATAATCAAACAGATTAAGTCATGTAAACTTAATTTTATATAAAAGTTCTACTTACTTAAATATTTTAAGTTCCTGAAACACTTTTTTACTTTTGAGTATAATGATTATTTTTGATTAACTTGAAGTTTTGACTAAAGCTCAAATAATGTATTTGTATTTCACTTAATTTAAACATGTTAATTCAAGGCAATTGGGAAGGATTTCAAAATTCCCAGCATGCTTTGCGTCAGACTCCTTAAATGTATATTATGATTAAATATATGATCATTTTACGTTTTTGTCAAAGTTAAAGTCTTGTTAGTGTTTAATGTTCATTTATCTAATTTATTTAGAAAAGTTTGAAATACACTTGCACTTGCTTTTAATCTTTTGATCAAGATATACAGATATATAAATCTTCTTCAAGTACAGGTTAAGGATAATATCACGTAAAAGTGCAAAAGTTCATTCGTAATTCAAAACATTTTCATCATGAAAATGGACAACCCCTTATATATAACATTGATTGGGTAAATTTAGCCGAAATGTTGCCCATTCTGACCCAATGCTGAGTTAAAACAACTCAACATTTTTTAGAGTGTGCATTGGTTTAGTATACATAGGCCTACTACATAAAGTATACATTAAAATATGTTTCAACTTTGATTAAATGAGAATTCTGTCATCATTCATTCATCCTCTTGTCATATCAACCCTGTGTTATTTTCCTTCTTCTGCAGAACACGAAATAAGATATTTTGAAGAATGTCCCCATTCCCTTGCATCGGTTTTGCGTTTTGCAGTAGATGTGAATGGGCGCCGGCGCTGTTCGCTTCCCATACATCTTCTTTTGTGTTTTGCAGAGTAAGTCAGTGACAGAGTTGTAAATGATGACACCATTTAATTTTTGTGTGAACTATCACTTTAAACGTGCACTTATTTTCTGTAAGGGAGCAGAAGTGCACAAACAGCCTTGAGCTCTTCACACCATTCTAGGGAGACAGGAACATGTCAATATTTGCATTTTAAACACGTTGCTGTGATTCATTTGAAGTCCATCCGCACATAATCTTTTTCATAGAAGAATTGACATCATGCAGAAGGTAAAACAGCCAAACAATGATTCCATGAATTGTGATAGTTTCTCTATGAAATTCGTCGTGATTTTGACGCAGAAGAACACAAGATTGATGCACAAACACACAACACTGACTAATGTAAATAATGCATCCAGTATAAATAAATCATGTTTCGTCGTTCGGTGGCTTTTCCAGATGTCCAGACATTAACCGACTGTCTAAAACTAGAGAAATCTTTGTTTTTCAACCGGTTTGACACCCGGACAAATTCAAACAGGGCTGTATTTATTTCATTCTTCACAGGGCTGTCGTGAGATTAACGGAAGCTTTCTCTATTTCCATCTTTCTTCTCTTCCGTTTCACACACAACGCATGTGTGTATTTTCTTAAATGATTCGACTGTCACGGTTTTATTTATTGCTGGATGAAAGAGCCATTATGAGGCACATTGAACAAAAGTTTAGATCTGAGATATCTGTCTTTCTTTCTCTCTGTCTGTCTCTGTGTATCTGTCTCTCTCGCGTGTTTTTCTTCAGGCTAAATGAAATTAGTAGGGTGCCGAGTAGTTTTGTGGCTGTATTTTCTCTGCGGTCCGTCAGAAGTGCTTTGCTGCTTGATTACCTCTTCCGTCCTCTCTCACCCCGTGGCATCACTGCAGGCGACGCCACAGCCACGACACCTGGACCCCGCGCCCCCCCATCCTCTGAGAGACGACCACTCCAACCAGAGCACAGCTGTTACAAACCTCTGCCCCGCACCCACACGCACATCATCCAAACTCATTTCACTCTTATCTGTGACTCTTCTCAAAGAGCTTGAGGATTTAAGTAGTACGTAAAATATCATGCAGGGTATATTTGAAGAGTTTATTGCCAAAATGAGACTACTCTGTTTTAAAAAAAACGTATTTTTTTATTGTACATTCCAATTAATATCAATGAAACTGCAGTTGGTTTGTTTTGATTAAGGACATCAGGGCAATTCTGTAAAAAAAAATCAACCTTACCACGAAAAAATTAAGTTTTTAACCAGCAGTTTTTACTCTGGTAACAGCACAGATTTGAACATTTGGTGGTTGAAATACTCATGTGAGATCTTTCTTCACATTTGTGAAGCATTTGTTTTATTTTTAGTTCATAGTTTATGTTTAGTCCATTTTCAGGATTGTCACATCCATAACGCTTCATATTCCTCATAAATGGACATATGAAAATGAATATAAAGAAACTATTTGATGTTGTATAAAGAGGCATCACTTCTCCATTCATTGAGTATTATTGCTTTAGGATTGTGCTTTTTATTTTACAGAAACTCTACAAAGTTTGTCGTCTCTCAAGAACAGCCTCCTTTTTTTGTTTCATGTTTATTTTTTTCATAGACTTACATTTTTTGATATTTAGACTCTATCAACAAGGGTTCAGTAAAATAAACAGTTGCTTCAAAAATATAATCGTAACATATTCATTCTCTGAGCATTTTTATGTAACATCCATAGCGCAAAATGTCCATTACGCTGGAATTGCCCATAACTAAAATCATGCAGCGAACTAACACAATAAAACACAGTAAAAACATGACAACATAATAAAAAACATGATTTTTGATGGTGTCTAATATGAAGTTATCGTAGGTTTACTGCAGTAACAAATACAATTATAAGAATTTTTGTAAATATTGTTGATAACTATTATTGTATTGGTTCTAATATTTTTATTTATTTTGTGCACTTTTGCTTTGGCTCTGTACCAACTATACCATAATCCGCATCGACAATAATTCGCACTGAAGTACTAAAGCACATTGAGAGACAGACAGAGGGAGAGACACGTGTCTTCGGCCCAGTCTGCAGATGTTGGGACAGCAGATGCCAGCTAACTCAATGTCTGTCTACAGCTGTAGTATCTCATCCTGTGGGACACCCCCCCCCCCCCCCAACACACACACGGTACCTGGTGACGTGTGGGCTCGACCTGTGTTCACACACGGGTTCTGCTGTCTGGTGGGCCAAAGGTGAGGAGGAGAGATGTCGACGGCGTTTGTGTAATTGTGGCCACGTCACCTCTTTTATAAATCTTTCATGGGCTTTTCTGATTCGGCGATGCTGTTGAACGAGGTGAAGTGGGTCAGGATTATAAACCCAAACCGACCACAGACAGCCCTCCGACGCTGGAGGTAGAAGACACACGGTGAATGTGCGGCTTACAGAGATGAAGATGTTTTCAGGGTGTGAATGTGAAGTTCATTTACAGAACGTGCTCCACTTTTACAGCACAACAGATGGTGAAGTTCTCCGAAGGCCAGAGGTGCAGCGGCACAGATCGGAAAAACACTCGCACACACAAACAAAGGGAGACGGAGAGAAAGGATTATTTTAAATCCATAAATAAACGAGGAGTTTTTTATTTTCTAAAAATATGAAAGGTTTTCTCTCAAGTGTATTATAAGCGGAGCGAAATCGACGAGGATTTTTCACAGTATCTCCTCCACTCATAGACTGCAAATACGTTTTGTTTATCATGCACAAACAAACACAATATACGCATATATATATATATATATATATATAAAATAAATAAATCTAATTTTTTTAAATATAAAAAATCATAGTTTTATTGTGTTAGTTCGTTTTTTGAGTTATTATTACTTAATCAAAACAACCCAAATGTAGTTTGATTGATATGCTATGCACAATAAAAAACATAATATTTGAAGGAAAGGCTTGGCACAACACATAAAATCATTTAGTTTGTCTGAAAATCTGAAAATATAACAATTTTAAATGATTAGAATATTTAGAGAATTAAGATTAAGAAAATCCATAATCTTAAGAATTTCTAATAACAATACGATAACGAAATATATTTGTACGAATTAAGATTTTTACAACATTTACAGTTAAATGTAAACATGTTTACTAAAAACTAAATTGGGTTTAAAGAAGAAACATTTTTTTACAAGAAGATAAATGGACACCAGTCGCATGAGAATCAAATATTTACTACAATGAATATGGCACACTAGCTTTCTTTATCAGATGTGATTAATATATACTATATTTATATACAAATATTCTATCCTAAACATATCACTGTCTTGTTTCAGCATTTCTTACTTAAATAAAAAGAAGTCTTTAACAATACTCTATTTAGGGTAGATTTAGTGAATACCGAAACAACTTAAACTGAAATAAACTCATTTCACTAAAGTAATTAACCCTTGTGAGTGCCCGAACCAAAGCAGCGAGGCAGAACCTAATCCTCTCTGACCTGGAAAAGCGGAATACTGGAATCTCACACCCCTCCTGGCTTTCACACAAACACACACACACACACAAACACACACACAGCCTAAGTAACATCCATCTGCTCCAACAGAAACTGCTCGGGGAGAAAACGACAGAAAGCGCGAGTGAGAAATATCGTTCACTGACATGTTGTGGTTTTACGATTTTAACTTTCGACAAGTCTCTGCAGTTAAAATTCTCTTTAACAAATCTGCTTTCGTTTCATTCGTAAAATGCGTTTATTGTCAATAAAGACTTGGAAACCCGCAGTCAGCGCCCGAGGCCAACGTTCAGCGCTCACACTCAAACCAGAGTGATGCTGTCACCAACCATTGGTATTTCCATGGTGATGGAATCCTCAGCAGCCAATGAGAGCGCGAGGTGTCGGATGGGCTCGGAGGTGTGCCGCGGCAGCACCAGAAGGCACGAGGAGCTTTAGGAAGGATTCGGACCATTAATTGAATATTAATGCAGCCCGCGCTGACACTAGTGTGATTAGACTAATTGATCAGCTCACCGTGCCAAGATGTCAACCGCCGCATCCCACAATCCTTCATTTTCACAGGCCTTTCATATCTGCATGATTTCCTCTCACGTCGCAGATGCTTCTTTAAATATTTGTGCACCTGATGTTGGGGCGGCTCTCAGTGTTTTGGCTGTTTCCCTTACGACAAATAATAACGATGAACCTTCACTCGTCTTGGGACGATCGTTCAAGTTACGTTCCGACCTAAAATGTTGTCAGAGGGTTAATTCTGTCGTTTACTCACCCGAGTGTTCTTCTTCGCCCGTATGTTGTTGTTTTTCTCGTGGAACGGAAAAGAACGATAGTTCACGGTGGTCCACGTCTGTCAAGATATGACGAGCACAAAAATCACCACGCTAGTCAAATCAAAGTTGTCTTGTGAACTCACAGCCATATACAAATTAAATAACAGAGATAGCATTGAGGAGTAAACCATGACAGAATATTAACAAACAACATTTTTGAGGTTAAGAATTCCTCTAATAGTCCAAAAAAAATTCCACGAAATAAACCTTATTTTCTTTAAGCGAAATATAGATTTGTGTTTAGGATTTTACGCTGAAATGCAATCAGAAGCAGTTCGTGAAATTCGCCCGAGACCACAAAGGCGATGAAACGCGGGCCGGTGTCGCGGGGTCATGGAATAATCTGTCTAGAGAACGACACGCGTGCATCACAGTAAACCTCATCAACTTCACAACAGGAATGAGAAGCGTGTCCTAATGAAGCTCGCATCGCACGCGCACAGAGCGACGCTTAAAGAGAATTCTAGAAGACCTACAGGAAACAGGCACCATTTGGCGTTTATGTAAATGTGCAAACAAAATGGCTGCCTGCCAATTCCTGTCAGTTTGAACAAAGCTCGCCTCGCTGGCAGCGAGAGAAAGTTAAGGTGGTCCTGATCCGCTGCCATCCGTCAGGCAGGGCCGGCCGGTCCGTTCCACCTTAAACAACTGGGTAGAAGTCTAAATCGGGGGATCCACTGAGTTGTGGTCCATTGTGTTCGTTCGGCGGAGAGTCTGCTCTCCGCTCCTATAGGCCCACTGAGTTGTCATAGCAGCCGTAGAGACGATGCCAAAAACAGCACCTTGTTAAAACCATCGCTGGGGGTTCTTCACGGGTTCCAGCGAGTTCCTTTAATCGCAAATGTGACATGAAGCATCAGTGTTGTTCACGGCAACAAAGGATAATAAAATTGGAAAACACCATAGCAACACACTAACAACCTCTGTGAACACCTTAGCAACCACGTGGAAACGGCCACCATCTCTCACAATCTAAAGCTTCACATCCGAAACCTGGACATTTGCATTGATATTTTGCATTCTAATCTATGGTCTTTTATGTTTTAATTGTGATGTCCAACAAAATGAGACTTTGGGTGAATGGAGAATAAAAGAGTAACTTCGCAAAGCAGCACAGATCCGCTCGGCCTGGGAAACTTCATCCCAAATGTTCATTAACAGCGTGTTGATGAACGACCAGCACCTGATAGTCAGAGATACTGAATGCGCTCTATTAATTACCGTGATTATGGTGCGCTTTCTGCTTTAAAGTCTAATGCAGAGGAGAGCTTAAATAATGCACGCGGCTGCCGAGGCCGCTTCATCTCCGGCAGGAAGATAAGTGTGAGGTACTTTCCACAAATAAAGGAAATATTTGTTATCTAAGCTAAGATTAATTGATATAATTGAGCAGCATGTATTGTAGAGAAACACACGGGAGAACAGAAGCGCGTGAGATATCTTCTGAGCAACAGAGAAACACTTTTAATACACACAGAACATACTGTTAAGATTATAGTGCATAACATACCACAAAACACATGATGTATTGGTTGATAAACATCGGGTAAATATTGATAATGTAATGCATACGCTCTTTAAACATAACGTATATCTCTGTTGTAATGAATCAGATTCAAAGATTACAAACTGTAGTATAGAATATGTTTCAATGAATATGATGCATATACATTCAATTAATGTGTTTTTTTGGAACAACACAAACACGCGTACGCTCTGTGTGAAGATCTTTACCTTATACACATGAGAAACAAATGTGAAACGGAGGAAAAAGCAGGGTAATTAGTAATTTTGGGAGTCTATTAATTTTACGAAGTTGGCCAGCCACAGCACGCGGAGCGCAGAGACACTCTTTGCTTACCTTGTCGTTATGCAAAAATATATTAGCTAATTATTTTGAATAATGCAATTAAGATATGCATATTTAGCATAAATCTCACAATGGAAGTGTAGGAGTCAGCAGAGAGGTGCAGAAGCGCGCCACCCAACACAGCATGACATGAGTCCCAACGGAATAGAGAGAGAGAGAGATAGAGAGGAGGAGGAAAAGAAGAGAGAATGCAAGATAGTTCTCTAAATTGTAGAACATGGCCGTAATTTTCAATTTAATAAACAATAAGACATAATAATCGTCACAGTATAATAAAACAGACTGATGCTGTTACCATCTAGTTCAAAGGTCATGTGAATCAGACCTGTAGAGTGAATAATAAACAATGAACACAGAGACATCAACAAGTATGAAAAATATGACTGAGCAGTGAAATATGTTTCTATGTAGCCTGCAGCCTTGAAACTGAGAGAAAGAGAAAGAGAGAGAGAGAGAGAGAGGGAGAGAGAGAGGGAGAGAGAGAGGGAGAGAGAGAGGGAGAGAGAGAGGGAGAGAGAGAGGGAGAGATTGGTTGTGGGTCCCATCTGGCATTACACTGGATTGAATTCTTGAATAATGTTTCCAGTCCAACATTTACTAAAGCAACACACACACACACACGCGTGTGCACACACTTTCATTAACTTTACACAAGCCTCTCATTTCACGGGAGCAAAAGTAGAAAGATGTCTGTCTGTCTTACACTCTTAATTTTAGGTTGTGCGCGTGACAAGGAACATAGAACATTCGTTCAAAATACTGTACGTTTGCTCATAAATTTCTGAAGGTAAACTCTGTCAACATGTGGAAGAACATTGAATACAGATGACCTCAAAGCCAGAACACACAGACTTAAAAACATCTTTGAGTTCACCTTTATTGACACAATACTGTTTTGGAAATGTAGAGCTTTTTACTAACATATACCAACTGTACACACACATACAAAAGTAAATAACATCAACTATACATATGTACAACGTGATTTCTAAAGACTTCTGTCACAGTAAAGTTCCAACACAGTCTCAATGGAATAACTGGAATCTATTCATTTGTGTTCATGAACGCGAATTTCCCCCTTTTTTCGTGTCACACAGCACCTCTTTTAATCTAACAAGACATTACGCCGCCTCTTTCGAATGTATATATGTGCGCAATCTGACGGGACTTCATACCTATTTTACAAGGTGTCTCATTCGTGTGAGCTCATATTTACTAAAATCTCGTTCGTATATGTTAGGTTAAGGGGGGAAGGATTGGGGGAGCCATTTATCGTTGCTTTGCCATCTCGAGAAACTTCTGCTAAATTAGCCTTTACGGCTGTGATTTTAGGGTTTGGGGTAAAGTGTTGCTTAGCCACCTCCTAAAATATTTAAAAAAGACTATTAAAATACATAAAATGCTTTGTTTGATATCTGCTTGAAGGGGTCATATGGCGCAAATACGTGTTTTTCTGAGTCTTTGGTGTGTTATAAGTTGGCCATGCATGTATTAGACATGTAAAATTGCGAACATTAAAGTGTGGGAACAAAAAAGGCATTCTATCTAATAGATCTGCGCGTTTCATGGTGGCGGGGGGAAAATAGATACAAACATGCACAGTATGTGGAAAACACAGCGTTTTTTAACCCAAAATCATGTATACACATTGAATTACATTTAAAACAAATAATGATAATATTCATTCATATGACCCATATAATAATATGTAAATATTAATATATGTTTTATTACAAAGGGGAGAGCGGGGACGAAAGGACCATTTTTCAGAAAATTAAATTTTAAAAGATATATTTTTTCAGAAAGAGATATATTTTTGCTGTGGCCCGTAACTCACAAGTGTGGTCTAGTTGAATGTTGAATGACTTATGTATCATTTTACTTTGAAGATAAATTGCACATTGTTACGTTTGACCCCATAAGTAGGGACGAAAGTAACACACCAATATAAGCTAGATTTTTATGAGTTCCTTTGTTTTTTATTCATCGAACTGACTTTGACCTTGTTAGTATGTAACTGCAAACACTTTATGTCTCTTGTCTTTGCAAAAAAATACTAAATTACATTTCACTTTAAATTTCAGTTTTATCAAAAAGAAGTCGATAGTACAACTTTAATAGTATCGAATATTTGATGATTGGTAATGTCATGCATTTCTAAAACGTTTTAACACTTTGAACAATATGAAAATTAAATCAGCATAATGTAATTACATTAGCAAAATCAGGTTTAAATGTCAGGAGTTCCTGTCAGGACAGGAACTCCTGACATTTAAACCCGATTTACTTTATAATGAAAAATTCTGACAAGGCAAACTTCACAGCACTGAATCACCTGTAGATGGATCATTACTGTGACACATCAAACGAGAAACACAACTTGTTATTTGAAAAAAGCACAGCTTAAGAAATTTACTTTCCGTGCTCGAAAACAGTTTTACGGACCTAACCGCTGCAAACGTGATATTCGGCAGCGAGGTCAAAGGTTGCGTGCTAAACGTGACGTCAAAGCTTGGAATGCAAATGTAGTCGGGGCTCTGAGTAAAGCGCTATGTCACTTTTGTCCCGCGTTACTTTCGTCCCCGCTCTCCCCAATGTGCGTATAAAACTGGTGCTGAAGAAAAAAGTGGGAAATTTGTGTCCATGAACACGAATAAATAAGATAAAAAATGCTGTGCCAATGCCACGAATTTCCTCGAGACTGGGCTGAAAGTTCACACATGCAAACGCACACGTCTCACATTCTGTAATGGCCATGATGGAAACTCTGAGGATGCAGAGGTGTTACGAGGGCGGTGAGAGAGACAGAAAGAGAGACACCAGGGTTGCATTGCTTATCCAGGCAGAGCAGAAGCTGTAAGCGCGCGTGTGTGTGTGTTAGTAGATGGAGCATGTTTAATATAATTACACAAATCCTCCTCATGAAGCACATTCATGTGAGACAGCCCTGAGACTATAAACACAGACCTGCAGGGAGAGAGAGACAGACAGATGTTTGGACAACATCAAATGAAGCGGACGCGCTCACGACACGACCGCCATATAACGGCTAGAGAGACTCTGACCTCATGTGCGATGAGACTCAACTTTATTCCAACGATACGAATTCTTAAAAATAAAGACCAAGAAACCAAAAGGCTGATATCTGAACATCAATATCCCTAAAGAACCTTTAACTTCAAAGCTAGATGCTTCATGTCATTTGCCGCTGATATTTAATTCACACCCTTTCTTTTCCATAACGTCACACTTATAAAAGAGGAAACCTCGTTCAAGTTCTTGGACAAGAAACGTCCATCTTCCTGATCGTCTGTGGTCTTAATTGTCACTACAATAATAGTAATAATGAAGAAGAGGAAGCTGATTTTGATTCCAGATGAATGTAGACGCAGATTGAATTGTAGAACGGAACCAAAAGAGAATGGATTGCGAGTCCTCGCATTCTAAATAGAGAACCAATCACGCTTCCCGGCGGACGGGCTGTTTCTGGCAGCCGTTGAATAAATCTGGCCCGTGGATTCTTCTGAATGGTCTGATTGGGTCCGGTGCCAAACGTGATGATGTATTCTGTTTAGATAAAGTACCACTGAATGTTAATCAGATATTTGCTCCAGATTGCCAAAGTGGCCTCTCGCTCGCCGGATCGGAGAGAAATGTTCATCTTTTCTTTTCTCTTCGGAGAACAAAGAAAACTTGATGTCTTTCGTCATATACGATGCATTTCAAAAACACCGCTTCTATATATACATCGATGTAGTAGAAGCATATGGTGGACTTCGGAAAAGAGGGGGACGGTTACCGCCTCTCTTTTTTGTAAGCAGAACACTTGGTTCATTCTTGTACATGTTTGTTACAGTTTTTACTCGGTGGAACACGAAAGAAGATATTTTGAGAAATGTCTCAGCGGTTTCGTGATCATACATTGGAAGTCAATGGAGTTCAGTGTTGTTTGATGATCAACGTTCTTCAAAATATCTTCTTTTGTGTCCAGAAGAAGAAAGAAAATCATACAGGTTTAAAATGACACGTGGGTGAATGAATGTCGTTCAAGTAGCATCCGCATGTAAACATTTTAAGTCTCAATGTTAAAAGCATTAAAGCCAAATCATTCATGTCTGTGGCACAAACGGAGCGAGGCGCGTTACATGCTGAAGTAATACTTCAGTTAAATTGATTTTACTAAATCAATCAGTCATCAAACTCGGGTCACAGGAATAAATTATTAGCCATAATCCGCCTGCCAGACATTAGGAAATCAAATTATGGTCACACACAGTTAAAATAATCGCTGTGCGCTTTTAATGAGCTGTAACAAGTGCAGTGTCCTCTCTGTGTGCGCCCGGGATCCCAAAATCCTTTGTAAAAATGCCCCCTGCAGAGGTCTACCCATCATGCACCAGAGTGATACCCCTGCGCGCTGGCGTCTGTGCCGGTTGATGGATGCCATGCCAATTTCCGGTGTCACGTAAATGCTTTGCGCGCTTTTCCCTCACACGCTCTTAAATATTTGGAAGCCTTTAGGGAAGATGCATTATTCATTCAAAATTACATTTCATTTGACGGAGGAAAAAAATACGACCTGTAAAGCAAAGGGGGAAAAGTCTTCGAAAATCAATTAGATTCCGTCCCTCAAACAACACAGAGCGCTTCTGCCCAACACCACACAGAGAGTCTGGCAAACTATCACACGTCTATCTCACGTTTTATTTTGCACTGCGAAACTGCAGATCCGATCAGGATAAGAGCAATATAAGTTTATATTGATTTAATGCTAAAGTCTTCATCAATACACATTCAGTTGCACCAACGGAGATCAAAACACACAACAACAAATTCTGGACTATTATGATGCCATGGCACATATCCTCAATCATGTAAATGATCATCAAACATAATCTCAAAATATGTGGTTATTATTACTATTTAATAAAAAATTAGGTGTGTATCAATATATTCGCAATTACAAAAGATCACAATATTTATAATAAAATGTATGAAATTAACAGCATTAACAATTTGTAATAGACTTGACAAGATTGACACTGTAAAGGTTTAATTGAACTTCCTTTTGTATATTAGTGAAAATGAAATAAGTGTGTCACTAAAAAATACAATAGAATTTAACACAAAACTAAAAAGAAGAAAATAATTAGGAAAGCTAAAGCCTAAGAGAGAACTTCATAAAGACTTGAAGCACTCAATAAAAAAACAATTAAACATACATGTTGACAAAGGTCTGATGCTGGCAGCTCGACACCATATTGCTGTTGTTTTTTAACAGATAACATACCATAATATATATATGTAATATACATTACATTTTTCCTTTTTCTTTGTATCACGGTATTTTATGGTGTGGTATATCTTTACACTAAATATAATGTGCTGCCGTTAGCAGTGACAGTTTTGCTGCATGTGTGATTGCGTTAAACTGTGTTTTAAAGACGCCGCTCGGATGTGAAAGTTGGATTTGCTGAAGGTCTGCGGCACCGTGTTGATGTTTCTGTTTATCCTATGAAAGTTTGATACGACACATATAAATCATTCAGTAAGGAACTGATTGCCGCAAACAGAACGCGCCGCCTCTCGCTGCATGCTGAAACATTCATGCTTTTTAAGTCATAAATTATGACATTGCAATTTCTGTGCCGCAGGGGCAGAACTCCTCTTCCGCTACGCACACACACTACAGCTGGGACAAATGGCCTCACAAACATAACTAAGATCTGTTTTATTGTGACCTAAATATTTCTCTACATGAGAACATCTTTCAGCAAATAACTTGAGCAGAAACAGACTCGCATCAAAGATGACAATACAGTCGAAATTCAGTCGTATCTGATGAGCTTCGCACATGTTTACAGTCGGATGAATGAGATGTTTCAGATGTGTGTAAAATTAACTTCAATGAAGATTCTTGCTAAAAGAGAGCTCGGCCAAAAACAAAAGTTTGCTGTGGTTTACTCGGCCTCATGTTGTTCGGACCCTCTGTGACTTTCTTCTGTAGATCACACATGTAGAGCTGGTAACGTTACGTGTTTTTGAGGGAATGGATTTTGATTCATACAGCCGCACGCTAAGACAGGAATGGAAAAAGTCCCATTAAAACATCCTTAATGTTTTCCATAGGAGGATACAGGCGTTTAATCTCATTAGGATGAGTAAATGTTCAATTTTAGTTGAACTGTTCCTTTAAATCTGAGACGGAGAGAGAAACATTTCAATGTGAATGTTTACGCAGCACAGATTGTCAGGTTCCACGCTCTCGTCTCGCTGCTTTTTTAGTTCAGGTGTGATGTGTCTTAAGATCACTGTAACATATGTGAAGAGCAGAATCCATATGAAAGACACACAAAAGCTCCGCGTCAAAGCGTCTGCCATATGCCAGCTCTGACAGCCCTAATAACACAGCGCCGATATCACATCAGATCTGTGTGTGTGATTCTTTTTTATACTCACTAGTTTAAAAGGACATCTCCTCTCCTCTTACACTTCACTAGACTTCACAAACACCGCCGAACGATAAAGTCGACCGCAGGTCTACACATCACAAGCCCCGATGTGATCACACACTGCAAATAAACAGACCAATTGAATGGAATTAATACATGTGTATTTACAGTATCGCCTTTTCAACTTTCAGTAAATTATTTTTCTTCGACATCACATTTTCTAGAGTAGAATCTATTGAAGTCTCTCCGAAACACGCATCTATAAAAAGTAGAATATGAATGTGATGAAATACATCTTAAAAATCTGCCATAACAAATGGACATAGAGAGAGAGATGAATAAAACAAAGAAAAATGTTCAAACTCACATGACAAAAGCAAAACATCTGGTTTTCAGTTAAACTTATGCTAAATTTGATGAGAATGTGTTCGAGCAGAAGAGGTCAGACTGATCCATACGGACCGATCGCACTAAATCACATGAGACTGAACTGAGATCAGTGCTTGTGGTTTAAATGAGAAGTCACCTGCTGTGAGCAATAATGAACATATGAGACTTATTCGGGATAGGAATCAGCAATTTTCCCGAAACGCTTTTCTTCCAGGTCACCCGACTGACAGTCTCCACCGGCAGATTTGTCTAAAACTAGAACAGCATCGACGCACTAATATTTGACCATTTCTGCCGTGTGTACACAATTGCAGAACAAGCACTAAACAACAGACCACGCTGTGTGAGATATCATGTCCCACAATAAAATGCAAAGATTAAGCAAAATGAAAATGTTAACATCTTCTTCTTAACTCACTATTTGCCCAAACCAACAAAAGACAGAATTTCAAACATAATGTTTTTAAAAAAGCATAAAAAATCTAAATTAATGTAAATAACTAAATTAACGATTATCGTGATCCGTCAGATTCTTCTAATACTTGAACAGCATCGACACACTATTTGACTATTTCTGCAATATTCACACAATTGTCTGTTTATGTGACCTACTACATTTGAAAAACAAGCTTTAAACAACAGAGCACGCTGTGTGGAATATCATATCCCACAATGCAACACACAAATTAAGCAAAATTAACATTTTAACATCTCCTTCCAACTCACTATTTGCCCAAACCAACAAAAGATAGACTTTCAAAGGTATTTAAAAAAGCCCAAAAATCTAAATGAATGTAAATAACTAAATTAATGATTACGTAACCAACTACATTTCCCAAAACAAGCAGTAAACAACATGCAGAGTACGCTTTGTGGAATATCATTTCCCACAATGCAATGCAAAAATAATGCAAAATGAAAATGTTAACATCTCCTTCTTAACTCACTATCTGCCCAAACCAACAAAAGACATAATTTTAAAAATAACGTGTTTAAAAAAAAGGAAAATTAATGTAAATAACCAAATAACGATTTTCCTGATCCGGCAGATTTGTCTAACACTAGAACAGCCTCGTCACACTAAAATTTGACTATTTCTGCAGCATGTACACAATTTTCTGTTTATGTGACCTACTACATTTCCAAAACAAGCTCTAAACAGTAAAGCACGCTGTGTGGAATATCATATCCCACAATGCAATGCACGAATTAAGCAAAATCAACATTTTAACATCTCCTTCTCAACTCACAATTGTCCCAAACCAACAAAAGATAGACTTTCAAACATAATGTTTTTAAAAAAGCCCCAAAATCTTAATGAATGTAAATAATTAAATTAATGATTACGTAACCTACTACATTTGCCAAAACAAGCAGTAAACAACATGCAGAGTACGCTTTGTGGAATATCATTTCCCACAATGCAATGCAAAAATAATGCAAAATGAAAATGTTAACATCTCCTTCTTAACTCACTATTTGCCCAAACCAACAAAAGACAGAATTTCAAACATAATGCGTTTAAAAAATGTAAATTAATGTAAATAACCTAATAAACGATTATCCTGATCCGGCAGATTTGTCTAACACTTGAACAGCATCCACACGAATATTTGACTATTTCTGCAGCATGTACACAATTTTCTGTTTACGTGACCTACTACATTTGCAAAACAAGCTCTAAACAGTAAAGCACGCTGTGTGGAATATCCTATCCCACAATGCAATGCAAAAATAATGCAAAATTAAAATGTTAACATCTTCTTAACTCACTATTTGACCAAACCAACAAAAGACAGAATTTCAAACATATTGCAAAAAGCTAAATGGATGTTAATAACCAAATAAAGGATTATGGTGATCAAATAAAATAAGAACGAATACTTGATGTAATATACTGTGTGACAGCACAAAGTATTCCTGATCATTCGGGGCGGAGAGGCCCTACTGCCACAGATCTCCTCCCGTATTCCAGCTCACGCGGGGGCGCGCCGGGCGCTGGCGGCGGTCCGATGTCTGGTGGAATGATGCCAGTTGACTCGGGGGCATCGGGGGAAGAGGGGCTGTGAAAGGAGAGGAACCCTGTGCCAGGATCAGCCTGTTCTCTGGGCAACAAAAGACAGCACACATTCAGCTAGCGCCGTGCCAACCGTAGGCCAGCGTCGCTGTTCGACGACAAACTCGAGGGGTGCTGGTGTTTGTGAACAATGTGCCAGAACGAGAGACAGCAGCCAGAGATGTCTGCCTGACAGAAACTCACAGAGACACACGACAGGAGAGAGCTTCGTGTCCTCCATGTATTTTTAATCGTGAGTGGATAAAAGATGTCACTCCTTCATGCAGGGGAACAGGAATATGTCAGGCGGAACGAAAAATAATGCCATAGCACCTAGCACTGCCATATCAACCTCATACAACATCCTAGCAACCGCCCTGGCAACATCCCAAAACACCTTAGCAACTGCATAGTAACCTTCTTTAAACAGTCAGAACACTATTGAAATGGCATAACTACGTCTTGGCAACCAACCAAAACACCATAGCAACCACACAGCGACGTGCTAAAATCACTCAGAACTAGCGTCGAGGCGGCGGCTGTCGAGCTTTTCTTTAGAAAACGTTAAAAACTAGTTTTATTTTTATACAGTTTCATACTTGAATTGTTTCTAAACATAAATATCATACAAATGTCATGAATATAAAGACAATTTTACGAAAATAATGTCAGACTTGCCCAAAAATAACGAAGTTTCCTTGACGTGCAGTCAAACCCTTCAAAGTCACTCAGCAGGCAGCCATCTCGAGCGCGCTGTGATCGACGTTTCTGATTGGCCGTGAAGTGAGGGCTGCTCTGAGTCTTCATAATTATATTTTGTACATTTTAAATTATAATATGCTTTTATATTTTGTTACACTCGGTTTCAGTTATATTTTGAGGTTTTGTTTTACATTAAGAATTGTTCTATGATAACAATGTTCCCGCTTTAGTAAACTGTCGTCCCGATCAAGACCGAATGGAACCGAAGTCTGCTTTCACGAACTTGTTTAATTACTGGCGGTGTTTCAGTGCGACATCCAGAGTCTGATCCCAGATCAGATCCCAGATCAGACTCTCCCCACTCCTGCCGTAGAGACACAGAAAAAACATAATCAGGCCTGTAAAGTGTATTTTAAAGACTGCAGGAATGACTTTATAACAGTCTAGTGATCGCTATGCAGACTATTTACCGGAAATACTTAAGATGCCGTTTTCCAGATTTAAGAAGCCGAGTGTGTTAATGCGTAAAAATATTTAAAAACGGTTTCGGTCACTTTTCCTTATATCTAAACTTTGACATAACAAGATGCATAACTACCCTACATTCATCCTGAAATAATTAGTTCACTAAACAACACATTTCTACCTCACATTTTATGACACATGACTGCTTTGTATAGCTATTCTAAAATTAAAGTATCAATTCTGTAATGAGATTAAAATTCAAATGGATTTATTAAATTCATTTTTGCTTTTCTTTGTATTTTAGAACATTAAAAATAATTCACTGTGTCCATTATTAAAACTGTATTTATATTCTGTTGAGATTATTAATTCATTTTAATAAATGCGTTTCTTTCTCGTTTAAAATTTGTTGTTTTGGGCTGCGGTACATTTTTATTTTTTCGAATTTATTAAAGTCGGATTTGCTCAAATATAATAATTTAAGGCTCCCAATAAAAATGAATTCAATATCATGTAAAGATATGTAATTTATCTGATTAGTTGAACTTAACAAGCGACTGGGAATCCATTTAAAATAAACAACAATTGTAGATTTGGCTGATTATTTAAAAGAAACCCGCATTGAAAGAAAATCATTTTATATGCGAGTTTCTAATTTACTCCCATCGACCGCATCATCTAGACGTCAAAAAACACAATAATCGTATTAAATATATTTAAATAACGATCAACACTTGTTTTATATAATTGTTATCAATAACGTGTTAACATTTCCCTGGCAAAATGATAAGTTACACTGATTTAAACTGATAAGAGACTTTTTATTATAAATGAATGGAATTGAAACGGCAACACAAATTAAAAAATATGTTTGCCAAGCTGGCTATAAAAATAAAAAATGAATTTTCTTTTTTAATTAATAAATCTGTAAATACTAAGCGCTTGTTTTCAATTCTCCTCTTCTGAACACACGTTATTAGATCATTAAAATAAAACAAGCACATTCTAACGTACTTTCCTACTTTTCATTATTATTTCACATCGAAAAGATGTAAATAAAATCATAATAAAATTGCTACAAACACGACGGGTTTGAAGGGATTTATCGACAAACGGATGATTCTTTACATTTGAATGGTTTTATAAACCGAGTTGCGGGGACACGCGCTCATAACGCGGCGTCTGCTGCCCCCCAGCGGCCAGATGAGGAAACAACAGCAGAGCACCTTCATACACCTGCATCATGCCAAACTTTCATTCACATTCAATTCAAGATCATCTATAATGTAAGATTGAAGGCTTGAGATGTAAGAGCAACTGTTTGAAACACATTTTACTGAGCCAAATGCCTTTGAAAAAGGGTCGACTTTATTTACAGGAACATTTTCAGGACTTCAGATAAAAACGATTTCAGATACATGGAGCCTTATTGAGACAAAGCTGTGTTCTTTCTCTCTCCCTCCCTCCCTCCCTCCCTCTCTTCCTCTGATGTTGAGCTGAGGGATGCTTCCAGCGTCCGTCAGTGTGTGTGGACTCTGCCCAGGCATGTTGGCCGGGAGAGACGTCCATGGAGAGATTGCAGCAATATGTTGTGTCGTCTTTTCCTCTTCAGTGACTCTCTCCCTTCTTACCCACAACCTTTAACACAAACACACATTTTAGAAAGTATGTTATATATTTGCATTATCATTTCATAAAAAACAGGATTTGATATAAACCAAAATATGACGGCAATGTTTTATTAAGTTATATTTTTTTCCATCCCGCACAACTGAAAAAGAGATTTCATTGAGATATGAACTATATAAATCTCATGAATATCACGCAGTGATTAAATGTGCACAGTAAACAGAGTTATCTGTTGGGTCTACAGCTTTCCTGTAGCTCAGTGGTAAGAGCATTGTGTAAACAACGCAGGGTTGTGGGTTCGATCCCAGGGGATTGCAAATACCTATGTTTAAATGTATAGGATAATGCAATGTAAGTCGCTTTGAATAAAAGCGTCTGCCAAATGCATTAAATGTAAATGACTAAATATCACACTGTGATTGGCTGATCGAGATCTGGAGGCGGAGTCCTCACCCGTTTGAAGTCGCTCATGTTTGTCGCTTGGACAGGGGTTCCGATAAACGTCAAATAGTTGATTTTTGTTGTATCCTCGTCCCCTTGGTTTGACTTGATAAATACCTGCAAATAAAAACAAGTGATGGTGAACATCTCAAGAATCTTTTATTTTTATATTAGTGTAGTTTACTTCTCTCTACTGTTTAAAGAAATGCTCTCCATTTAAGATCAAGCTAATGTGTTTGTGACATAATGAACATAAGTGATGTAACACTTAAGTGGAATCTTTGTGCAAAAAGATGTGCAGAAAGTTTCCATGAGTTTAGAAATTCTGGAAACCAAACATTAGTACCATACAGTAGAGTGTGTACGCGTGTAATGTCACTCACAGTGGCGCTGTTGACGTTCTGAAACTTGACATATCTGAGCGGAATGAGTCCATCTTCTTTGTAGTCTTCCTCAGACAGATCCAGAGCCTGCGTCGCTTCACTTCTCTCTGCGTCATCAAAACCCAGCGAACGAGGAAGATTGATGAAGATCTTCACACTCTTTGGAGCTTGAGCTGAGAACAGAACCAGACGAGACAGAGAAACACAGCGTGAAATGGATTTCCTACAAACACACCCAGCAGATATACACAGACAGAATGAAGCACTCACTGGACTCCGCACACTGCAGTTTCATGGAGAAGAGCTTCACCGGCTGACTGAAGGCCATTGTGATCAGAAGCTGCAAACACAGAGGAACATGAAACACAAGATCAGATTTACCTTCAAATGATCTTTCACATGTTTAGTTCTGTACTCTCTAAACTCATAATAGGAATATCTAGAGAACCAACTATACACCAACGATCAATGAAAAGTCTGAAGGATTCTCACCTGCTCATCACAGTCGGACTCCAGGTAAGATGAATCCTTGATCAGGCAGTTCTCAAAGCCACAGTCATCGCTCTCGTTCAGACATTCACAGCCGGCTTTATACACAAACGGCATCAGGTCCATCTGAACACACACGACACGTGAATTACATTCACACACACAAAAATGCACATCTAACGTCACAGGCTTACATGTTTCGTTTTCACCACGTGCAAATTATTTTCATCGTTACCAACATTAAACACTGAAACATTTAAAATACGGAAAGACTAAAAGTGCAGCATGTATCAGGTAAATCAGTGTCAGTGTGTAAATGATGAAAGTATGTTAGGTCCTCACGTAGCCTTTGGGAACATCCGAGTCCTCGTTGCTCCCGGGATCATTTTCCACATGCTGTTTGATTTTCTCTTCTAGACCGGAAGCATCTGCGCCCTGATACTGGTCCACGCGCACTTTGTTTCGGAAAAACAGGAACGTCGGCGTCGCCGTGATGTTGTTGGCTGCAGCTGTGGCCTAGGAGACAGAAAACCGAGGTCAGTCTTTACATGTAGTCAGGAGCACAGATCATATGCGCTTCTTCAGCGGTGTCTCACCTGACAGACGTGGACGTCTACTTCCAGGAACACGGCCTGAGGATATTTGTTGCTTAACATGTTGAATGCTGGAGCTATTCTGACACATGGACGACACCTGAACAAAGAGATTTATGATCAAACCAAGTCTGTAGAAAAACTTAAGTCGTGGCTTGACTTCACACACTGAAATGAATGAAGAACATTTAGTCGTTTGTTTCATAAGTCTGACATTTAATATTCACACTGATCTGAAAACAGGAGAACTCTGAAATAGTGATATGTAATAGATACACTCATGTAAGTACCAAGTTGATTTAATAGCACAATATTACAGTACTGGTATTACTACCAGCATCAAAAACATGCTGTTTCCCAGTTTATTGATATGGTAACTTCAGACTACTTTGATTTGGGTGTTATTTCAATATGGCCGTGTCAATAGAGATGTAGTGAGTGTGTTTTGCTACGTCATGCTGTGTCGGTTCTGCTCGATCACATCTCGCCGGTTCTGACGTGTTTATGCGTGTGTGGGTCAATCAAAACCGGTTTGAACTTTCTGCATATGTACACTACATGTGTCGTGTGTGTTGGTTTCGGTTCGGTTTGGTTCAGCAGCAGCGGCCTCGAACACGCTCACTCACCCGCTCATGGTGAACTTCACCACGGCCAGCCTGGATCCCGCGCCGCTCAGCTCCGCCGTGAACTCTGGGTCCGTCCCGATCACCTTCACCCCGACCATGACTCAAACACACAGATAACCGATCGCCGATCAGCGCTGTTCTCACTTCTAAACAATCAGATCAAACAGAAACACTGAGCGGCTCCGCGCGGCACGACGGCTCACACTTCCTGTGTAGTGATGATGACTCAGAGCGATCTGACCAATCACAGAGGGGAAAGCCAAGCGGTGGGAGGGTCTTGAAAAGCGTCATGACGGACGCGGTCGTGAAGTGTCGCAAAGCAAAGCAACCATAGTAACCGAGTTAAAAAAATGGCGTGTCATGCTTTTAACATTAAGCGTAAAATGGGATGCTTTCATTTATTTGTATCTGTATATTTACGGAAAACAACGACATCGACAGAAAATTGACAAGATAATGTCATAAAATAAACTATGTTATACATAATACAAGTAAATATTACAGTATGAAGGTAGCTTAATATGAAAAGTTTGTCTCCAAAATGAGATAACTCAAAAATCATGTTTTATCATGTTAACATGTTTTTTGTGTGTTTTATTGTGTTACTAAGCAGGATTTTTATTGTTATTATTTCGTAAATCAAAACAAACCAACTGCAGTTTGATTTTAAATTAATTGGAATACACAATTAAAAAAAAAATAAGCGGAGTTATCTCATTTTGGAACCAAACTCTTCACATATTTAATATAAATGCTATAAGAAAATAATAATGATAAGTTGAAATTAAAAACAAAAGCTATATTTGTTCGAGGCGAGAGGCCGGGGCCATATGCGCCACTGTTACCATGGTGACGGCCAGACTTGCGCGAAAACCAAGATGTAAAACTAATTTGAGAACTTTTAGATATTCGTGTTTTATATAGAAACATGACCAGAAGCCAAATCTGTCTGGTTTCCTCACTGATGTGGTTGGTAATGCTACAGGTGTCACCAGCTGAGGAAGGTTTGTATTATGTCGTGTCACGTGTTGGCTGCTTCCTATCGCATTGATATCTGAATTAATGACAATTATTTACATTATGCTTTGAACTTTCATGTTTTTTATTTATTTATCCTTTATGAATGTGTGTGACAGATAGCGAAGCCCAGGAGCAGAGAGTTGATTTGATGGCCTCCAGCTCCTTGAAGAAGAAACAGTTATATTCTCTGCTTGATCTGCTCAACACGAGAGGACAACAACAGCAGGTTATCACAGGTCCAGATAAACATCAAATAATGTAATGTCTGATAATGCCTGAAACGCGATACTTCTGATACTATTTTCCCTACACTTAATAATTTAGCAATAATAATCTTTTTTTTTGTAGTGCCTTTGAAAGTTGCACCTTAATACAATTAATACATTTAGATGTCAAATTAATAGAAAAATAAAAACGATATTAAAGGTAAAATAATACATTATAATACAGAATGCATAAAAAGAAACTATCAGCAAATAGTTTGTAAAACAAAAACTACACTAAACATTTTAAGATTTAAAAACCCTAAATGATTCTGCACTTATGATCTCCGAGAAAAGAGAGTTCCAAAGTTTTGAATCAAAAGTAGAGAGGACGCTGTCACCCAAAATGTAGACAAATAAGAGGAAAGGTGTCATCTTTGAACATCCATTTATCCTCCAAACCTGCTTGTGTTACGGGTTACGGGAGGTGGAGCCGTAGGCAGCAAACTCTTTGGATAGAAGCCCAGTTTATTGCAGCATCTTTGCATATTTATATGGAAAGCATTTTACGCTTTATATGTTTAAATAAAGACCATTGCCGATGTCTGTTTTTTCACACCATGACATTATAGTTATACCAGTCTGAGACAAGCTTTTTATTTATATCTTTTGATCATAGCTGAGATTATTTTGTTGACAAACCTGTCTCAGTTTTAAGTAATAAATGAAATATTATGTGTTGTTTTGTCCAGGACTTGGATCAGATTCCTCATGATTTTGTAGCGCTTGTCAAAACCACAGTCTACCTGCAAACACCACTGTGTTGTCTCGTCCTGCTGTATGGAATCCTGCACCTGAACTGCTGCTCTACAGTAAGACTATCAAATGCTCTTGAGAGTGGCATCTTCATTACTCACTATAACATGTTTTTTTATTTTCACAGCTCTTCCAGAAATGTTTCGGAGATAAAGCAAATCTTTACTCTCAGATCAATGAAGAGGAGTTTGAGATGGTTGAGATAGAAGATGACGAGGAAACAGACGGAGACGTGATGGAACATTTTTGTAATGTATAGGTTTAAAACGAATAAAACAAATGCACCCAAAGGTTATATTTGTAAATGTTGTGTGATTTATTTATGTATCGTCAAATAGATTTATTGGCAATTTAATAATACATGTAGAAATAGAGGAATCTGATCCAAGTCCTGGACAAAACAACACATAATATTTAATTTATTCAGTATATTCTCTCTTCCTTTTCTGCGGATGTCTCCTCTGCGAAAACCCAATACTACCACACTAAAATCAACAACTCTCCTGACCCTCGTACTCTCTTTAAAACCTTTTCTGCCCTCCTTTGCCCGCCTACCCCCTCACCTCCTTCAGACTTAACAGCTGACGATTTTGCATCGTTCTTTGTAAAGAAAACGAACACCATCAGCAATCAATTCTCTGCGCCACCACCTCTTGACCACAGTCAATCCCCAGACACATGCTCGTTCCCCTCGTTCTCTCTCCTATCTGAAGAGGAAGTTTCCAAGGCAATTTCTTCTAACCACCCGACTACCTGCCCCCTAGATCCCATCCCCACCCATCTCCTCCAGGCCATCTCTCCATCAGTTGTACCCTCTCTGACTCACATTATCAACTCGTCCCTCACCACTGGCACATTTCCTACTCTCTTCAAAGAGGCCCTTATTACCCCACTACTAAAGAAGCCTACTCTTAATCCTGCACTGTTAGAAAACTACAGACCAGTATCCCTACTCCCCTTCGATGCTAAAACTCTAGAACGTGTTGTCTGTAACCAGCTCTCATCCTTCCTCATCCAGAACAACCTCCTGGACAGCAACCAGTCTGGGTTCAAGAGCGGTCATTCCACTGAGACTGCGCTGCTCTCTGTTATCGAAGCCCTGAGACTGGAAAGAGCTTCCTCTAACTCATCTGTTCTCATCCTACTGGATCTATCTGCCGCCTTTGACACTGTTAACCATCACATCCTCCTGTCCACTCTCAAGGCTATGGGGGTCTCCGGAATGGTGCTACAATGGTTCAGGTCTTACCTCTCAGGTAGGTCATTTAGAGTATCTTGGAAGGGTGAGGTGTCTGAGTCCCAACATCTCGACACAGGTGTGCCTCAGGGCTCAGTGCTTGGTCCGTTGCTATTCTCTGTATACATGACATCCCTTGGCTCTGTCATTAGGAAACATGGCTTTTCCTATCACTGCTATGCGGATGATACACAACTCTACCTGTCTTTTCGCCCTGACGATCCGACTGTCTCAGCACGCATCTCAGCTTGCCTAGCCGACATCTCACTCTGGATGAACGGCCATCACCTGCAGTTGAGCCTTTCAAAAACCGAACTGCTTGTAATCCCGGCTGATATAAAGACTTATCACAACCTTTCCATTCAACTGGGCTCATCAACCATCACACCTTCCAGAAAGGCAAGAAACCTGGGAGTGGTGATCGATGACCAGCTCAACTTCACAGATCAAGTTGCCAGCACCACCCGGTCCTGTAGATTCATCCTCTACAATATCAGGAAAATTAGACCCTTCCTATCAGAGCATGCTACGCAAGTCCTAGTACAGGCTCTAGTCCTGTCCAAACTGGACTACTGCAATGCACTACTGGGAGGACTTCCAGCTCGCACAACCAAACCTCTACAGATGATCCAGAATGCTGCGGCAAGAGTTATCTTTAATGAACCGAAGAAAGCACACGTTACTCCTCTACTCATTAAGCTACATTGGCTCCCTATAGTCGCTCGCATCAAATTCAAGACTCTGCTCCTGGCCTACAAGACCACCACTGGTTTGGCACCACCTTATCTTCACTCACTACTGCAGACATATGTACCCGCCAGATCCCTACGCTCTGCAAACGAACGGCGTCTTGTGGTGCCATCCCATAAAGGTAGAAAATCTCTCTCGCGCACCTTCTCCGGATCTGTTCCACCTATGTGGAATGATCTGCCTGCTGCTACAAGATCTGCAGATTCTGTAGCCATCTTTAAGAAACGCCTGAAAACCCATCTCTTCCGCCAACATCTTACTGTTCTGTTCTGACTCAAGTTTCTTCTCTACTCTTTTCTTCTCTACTCGTTTCTTCTCTACTCTAAAAAAAAAAAAAAAAAAAAATGTATGAATGAATGTTTCTGTATACTGTGTTAGGCTATATGAAACCTCTTCTTTTTGATTGCACTTATGCTCTTGTTGTACTTATGCTGTCCTAATTGCTTCCATTACCTACCCCACTTGTAAGTCGCTTTGGATAAAAGCGTCTGCTAAATGACTAAATGTAAATGTAGAAATAAAAACGTTACTTAATAACTGTCTTTGTGTTTTCATTTGTACCTCAAATTTTCATATTTACAATCATATTTAGGTAATAGGCCTACCAAGAGCCGTTGAAAAGCAGAGTTGCGACATACTTTGATCTCCTCGTCGTGTGGTGACGTGGTTCATGGAGCTCTTAATAAATTCAAACTGTCAGCGTGTTTGAATCGGTTTATGCCGGAGATACAGTGGAAGCAGCTGTATTTGCAACACATTTCCTTAAATACCAACTCAATATATGTGGTATGTTAATTAAATTTATAGTAACATTTTTTCTGATGAGTGTTAGAGAGACAGCATTATTCAGTTTTGTGTGTTAAATTTGACTAGGTTAAGTCCTTACCTTAATTATGTTAAGTAATTTATAAATAAATAATCAATTTTAGCAAGTAAATGCACACAAAGAACCCTGAAAAACAATTTCCGCAATTGAGGGATTTTATTATATAATTTATTCAGGCAGAGACTAGATAACATTTTATTTAACTACCCAGATAGCAAATTGACTCCGGAAAGGATCCGCCCCGGAACTACCACAAGCTCCGGAACGGATGTGCAAAACGGATCCGTAATGGAGTCCACTTGCACAGCGCAGCGGATCCAGAACAGATAAGGATGGCGGATCCGGACCAGATCCGGGGCAGACCCGTTCAGGACCCGTTTATAAAGCAGCTGATCCGCCACGGATCCGTTCAGGACCCGTTTATAAAGCAGCTGATCCGCCACGGATCTTCAGATCCCTCATTTAATAATAGTTTTCTGGCCAAAACTAGCTAAAGAAATATTTCAAATCTAGTTGACCAACATTGGATAGAATGGATTTCTCTTTCATTTTAAATATGCCTGCCTTTATTAATATTAATAACACATGAGGAAATCATTCAAAACGCATAGTAAATTTACCCGTTTAAGCCAGTAACAATTAAACTTTAAAAATAGGTCATTACAGACTGTATTTATGTATACAATTGTATTACAGAAAATGAAATGCAACCATAAATTGTACAAATATTTTTATTTATTTAAGGAAAATAATACTTTTTTACCGTAGCTCAAGAATCATTTAATTAAATATATTTTTTGTGTAAACTGGGTTTTTAAAAGATTGATCAATATAAACTTAAAAAATACTTTTTAAAGTAGTAAACTTGTCTTTATCTTAACTGGTAAACGAACACTGAACACACAAGTTAAAGTTAAACAGTAAAACACTACTGTTGGGTGCTGACACTGGGACGGCTCCCCTGTCTGCTGCCAGGTTGAACCACCGTATCACATGTTTTCTGATCTCATCATCAGTGGCGGCACGGGAGACATGGCTCTTTCTCACAGCACCTGTAATACACAAGCAGAATTATTATTAAACCAGTTCATGAAATCACTTAGGAGCTACCTTTTTTTATAAGAAAACACCACCGTTTTACATATGTCTTACCTCAAGCTAGACTAGTTGATATGTATCTGTCCCATCTCAGTGAGTGCACTTAATCGCTATGAAGTGTTTGCTGGCTTCTTAAATCATCCCTGTTTAGATCCTAATGAATGAATGGAACGAATGGTGCTAAGCTAAACGCTAACATAGTGGCACCCTACAGCGATTAAGTGCACCCACTGAGACGGGACAGATATGTATCAACTCTTTTAGGTTGAGGTAAGAGCATAATGGCATATGTAAAAATGGTGGTGTTTTCCTGTAAGGATACACACAACCAATGTTTTTAAAACAAAAGTGTGATATCTGACACTTCTCTTTGTCTATGACAAGTCATTCAGGTACTGGGCTACTCAACAGCGGTTGACAGTCTAAAATAGTCTGAATGTAAACCCTAGGTGTATTTGATTGATTCAGGATAAGACAAAAACAAACTTCGCAAGAAGGATACATGATGTATCGCTAGATACATTTTTAACCAAAAAATGTTTTGTGCTTATTGTTTTAAACCAGGCAAATTTCATTACATTTACTTACACAGGAGGAACTTCCTAGACTCCATCTGATTATAAGATTTTTTCCCATTCATGCCCTTCCAGTTGATCCTCCTCCCAACATCATCACGGAACATGTGGGAAAGGATGTTCCATGTGACACGTTTTGTGTCATGGCCCCCAATAGTTGCCAGGGAGGAAATCTGAAATGTAAAAAAAATCCTGTCAATTTCTTATAATTAACACTGGTAAAATAATTTATAACACAAAATAAATGTTGTGTTATAAAAAATATTTAGTCTTAAGACTTCGATGACCAAGTAACCTGTTTCCCTTGTGCTACATATCTAATATTTTGTGTGAATAACCGCAAGATATTGACAGTTTTGGGAAAACTAAAACTAATAATATATCTGTTCAGATTTGCCCCAAGTGCTTAATGGGACCATCTGATAGTGGAATCTTAAACCCGGGACATACCAAACCGACTATCGACTGTCAGGCAACGTTGGGCCGCTCTTAAACATTGAACGATGTGTTCTGCACCATTTGCCATCACAGTCTGTTTTTTAGGGCCGATTCAACATGTAGAATGTATGGAAGAATGTGTGCCGGTGGTAGGCCAAGAGGATTATTGGAAGTGTAGGGCTGAAGTTGAATGACCTGGTGACTGTTACACCAGTTTGCTTTGGGGCACCATTGACTTCCATAGTAGGCAAAAAATACTATGGAAATCAATGGTACCCCAGAACTTTTGACACTCTTCAAAATATATAATTTTGTGTTAAACAGAACAAAGAATTTCATACAGGTTTGTAACAACTTGAGGGTGAGTAAAGGATGACAGAATTTTCATTTTTGGGTGAACTATCCCTTTAAGACAAATGGACGGATCCAATATACTGTACTGTTACACATGTGTTCTTTCTGTAATACTTAGTGCAAAGGCAGACATTTTGAGATACATCTGTGTGAATTTGTCCATTTAGGCACAAAGGGAGGATTCGAATAAAAACTATATATTATGTGCACACTGTCTGACACATGCTGCACACACAAAACTTCTTCATGCTGAAAGACAAACCTGTATGAGGTATAAAATAATGAACATTAGAAAAGCTTATTTTTCAGGCTAAACTCGACAATGCGCATAAGCAGTCGTAAGTTTATTTGTTTATTTCAAAAGGATCCCCATTAGCTGACGCCGAAACGACAGCTAGTCTTCCTGGGGTCCAAACAATACATACAAAAACCCAACAATTACAATCACAATTACTCCCAAATATATCATATGTAAATACACATGAGAGAACAAAAAAAATTAAAATAAAATAAAATAAGTAGCACATAATATGGAGATGGTGGTCTAGTGGGTTAAACCACTGAACTGGTAAATCAAAGGTTGTTGGTTCGATCCCAGCAGCCACCACCAGTGTGTCCTTGAGCAAGACACTTTACTCCATGTTGCTCCAGGGGGATTGTCCCTGTAATAAGTGCACTGTAAGTCGCTTTGGATAAAAGCGTCTGCCAAATGACTAAATGTAAATGTAAATAATACAATCTTATGATGTTAACAACAAATACAGTCTTAGTCTTTCTTTAAAACCAGTTTTTCCCTTAATTTCACGAACCCCAACTGGAAGATTGTTCCAAAACACAATTGCCCTATAAAACACTGTCCTCTTCATAGAGTCAGATTTAGGTAGGGGTAAAGAGATCTGACGACTATTCGCCCCTCTTGTATAATGTAAATGCATATCTGAGTAGTAAATTATTTTATCATAAAAAAATGTAGGAGTCCTAATGGTAATAATTCTATGAAGGTATACTAACATATTAGCAGATAGTCTATGCTTGACCATCAGCCAAGCAAGACGTTCATGCATCTCTGCAACATTGGTTCTTGAAGAACAACCAAGAACCAGTCTTGCAGCCTTGTTTTGAGCCACTTGTAATTTTTTTAAATGGATTTAAAGACGAGTATTGCCAAACACCTGAGCGACCTTCACCTCTAGGTCTCAGACTTCTTTTTGTTTTTCTTCAAGAAAGACGGGGTGCGAAACTTTTTCTTCTTCTTTGAAGGGGATTTGTTGGGCGATCCGTCACTGCCGTGGTCACCGGCCGCGTCGTCACCAGCAGCAGGCTCCTCCCCCTCAGGTTGAGGGGCGGGGTCTGTCTGTTCAGGGGCGGGCTCTTCTGCAGGTAGGGTGGCTACTTCAGAGGGTTCGTCGGGGGTGAGATCAGGGAGGGTTTGTCTTAAAGTGGCAGCGTCGCATTCGTCTTTACTCGACTGGTTCTGTGGTGCCGGTTCTGTGGAGGACGGAGAGAAAGTGGAGGAAAAGGGACAACAATGAGTTTGTGGAGCGTCTTGTGTCACTCGGAGCATTCGGGGGGGATTCAGACCTTCAAGACCTCAACAGCTGAACCACCTTCTCTGAGAACATTTCTGTGAAACTTGAATCTCTCCAACATTACATCAATACAGCCGCTTGTTTTCCCTTTAAAGAGGAAACGGCTCATGATTGACACGCCATCATACCGTTCCAAAGTCATGTGATGGATTTCAGTAAAACCCCTTAATGATGAACTTCATCTCTTAATCCAGTAACCTTCACATCACACTGTCCTTCAAGAACATCAACAGTCATTCATAATGTATTTGACCACCAGACGTCCAAACAATCATCTTAAAGGGACAGTTCAGCCAAACTTGAAAATTCTGTCGTCATTTATTTCTCCTCATGTGTTTGTAAATGTGAGTCTTTCTTTAGTGGAACACAGAAGAAGATATTTAGAGAAATGTCTCAGTGGTTTTGTGTTGGTACAATGCCAGAGGGGTTCAGTGTTGTTTGGTTATCAACATTCTTCAAAATATCTTCTGTTGTGTTCTGCAGAAGAAAGAAACTCAAAGAGTTTTGACACGAGGGCGAGTAAATGATGACAGAATTCTCATTTTTGGGAGAACTGTCCCTTTAAAACAGCTCATGCACGTCAGACACAACGTGAATCAGTCACAGGTGGTCAGACACATTTATATTTCTCACATTACACTTCTTCTCTAACTGGGACCAGTAAACCAACATCAGACTCATATGTAACTCACACACATATATATTTATACATATACAGCACACTTTAAAACCACAAAGCTGCATTTTATTGACAGATTTATTTTTATGCGCTTGAAAGGCAAATCAGATGTAAACCACATCCTTCATACATTACCTGTTCGGCTGAAGCAACGCTAGACTGCATTACATCACAGAAACACTAAAACCAGTCTGCTACTGTTCTAGACTTTCAAAGAAAATGTTTTCTAGAGAAATATTTGTTGTCAGTGTCACATTAGATTAGATTAGATTAGATTCAACTTTATTGTCATTACACATATACAAGTACAGTGTAACGAAATGTAGTTTAGGTCTAACCAGAAGTGCAATTAGCAAGTGCAGATATACAGTGTGAATAAATACAGAATACAATTTTAGGGAAATACTATACAAATGTTGTACGAAAAATATGACAGTCGGTATGTACTATGAACAATATATACAGAAGGCTATATACTGTGAACATTAATGTACAGGTGGTTATGAACAGATAACAATATAGACAATACAATAGTGCAAGTGACTTGAGTGTGCATTAATTACAGACATTAGCTATTAAAGTTGCAGTGCAGTAGATGAGTTAATGTGGTTATTAAAGGTACAGTGCAGTACATGAGTTAATGCAGTTGTTGAAGTTATAGTGCAATACATGAGTAGATGCAGATAATACAGTTACAGTGTATTAGATGAGTTAGTGCAGTTATTGAAGTTACAGTGCAGTATATGCGTTAATGCGGTTATTAAGGTTACAGTGCAGTAGATGAGTTAATGCAGTTATTGAAGTTACAGTGCAATAGATGAGTGGATGCAGTTAGTTATGCAATAGATGAGTTACAGTGCAGTAGATGAGTTAATTCAGATATGGAAGTAGTTTATTAGTGCAAATGAGCATTCAGTGTAATATTCCTGGTGTGCAAGTGAGCAGTATAGAGTGGAAATGATGCTATGTGTGTGTAAACAGTCACATCACCTCACTCCAGACAGTCTGATCAATCATTCAATCAATCAAGTCTTTAAATATATTTCAATATTACATTTGATGTTCTGCCTTCAAAGAGAAAACCAAAAAGCTAAATTGTTTATAACCATTAAAAAAATTGTGTTGTGATGAACACAGAGAAAGATATTTGGAGGAATGTTTATAACCAGACAGCTTTTGCCCCCCGTTGACTCCCACAGTAGGAAAAAAAACAATGGTAGTGAAAAGTGACCCAGAACTGTTTGCTTTCCTACAACAGAACAAAAAAATACATCAAATATTTTTTTGCAATGGAGTCAATGGGGGAAAAATCTGTTTGGTTATGAGCATTCTTCCAAATATCTTTCACTGTGTTCATCAGAACTAAGATATTTATACAGAATTGAAACAACTTGAAGTGAGTAAATGATGACAGATTTTTTGGAGAAGTTTCCCTTTAATGTCTCTTTTTCTATCATTGACGTTTGTATCATGACAGATTGACTGGAGCAGATCAGACTGACTTGAGATCAGTGTGGATCCACCGTCTCACAAACAGAGAGAGTTTTGTAAAGCGAGAGCTGCAGGATGATGAGTTACCGCAGTGAGTCGGAGTGAAGCGTGCAGCGGGAAAGCAAACTCAAGCGTGGGGTGGGGTTGGGTGGGGGGAGTACTTACTATGGTAACAGGTATTCTTTAGCATTTCCATCTCCTGATTGTGACGCAGCCACAAAGAAAAGCACAAGTAGAGAGAGAATGTGTATGCAGATCAAATCACAGGCACCAGGTTAAATCAAAAAGAGAAATGAACAGACACCGTCAAGACACCAGAAGTGAAGAAGGACCGCCGGGTCATTCTTAAGACCCCAGAGAAATGTGTATGAAGGGAGATGAGAACATTAAAGACGGTCGGTTTACACAAGAAGACATTTCTCAAACCAGATTACATCTGTGTTTACAGTGCGTACAAGACCACTTCTCATTCATATTGTGCACTTCTGTGTGTGTCAAATATTAAAAAACTATGAAGCTATTTTAAAAGGTTTAATAGTTCTGCATAAATGCTGGGGTTTACAATTCTAAAGGGGAATAAAATCAGTATTTTACAAAGACATTACTTCATTTATTTAAAGTCTGATTTCATGTCTTGGTAACAGTTCATATTCAAAAGTTAAAAAAACTATTAATAAAAAATGAAACGGTTATTATATCAGTCGTGGTTTCTTTATTGTGTAATTCATTATAAAAATCTATTTTGTGGTGTTTGATGTAATCCAGTGTAATAAAGACCAGAAGGGCTGAAGAAGAGTTAATACATCTAACATACAATTGTGGGCAGTAAAGAAACAATTATTTATACAGAAATTATCATTAATATATATCTTAGTGAAGATTTTCAATACCAACATCTATTCTGTAATCAATGGATTTTATCATTAAGAGGACATGTGAAGAGTTTCTTTGTAAAAACAGATCATGTTTTCATTGTGTGTGTTAGCTTGTTGTTTTTATTTGAGTCATTACTTCTAAATAAAAACTTTGATTCGAGTAATATTAATGAAAATGCACAATAACAAACATGATTTTTAAATAATAGAGTTATCTGTTCTTGCAAATGAACTCTTCATATATATATATTCTCTAAATATGAATTATTATTCTATATCATTATTCTGTATTTATTGTTTGCTTGTTCCTGCTTTGAAACAACACAAAGTTGTAAAAGGTGCTTTAGAAATAAAGGTGAATTGACCCCTTCTGGTCTGTTATTACAAACAGCAATAAATGTCTACAAACGTTAAATAACAAACATACAGACATCAGCCGTCATGTTGCAGAAATGAAACACCTGGAATCAGTTCATGCTCAGAGAGAGCGGACAGACTCACCTTCTTCTACACGCACAGGTGAGCTGGGAGGAGTGCAGGTGCCGCTGGGAACTTTCCCCTCTTCAATGTCTTGTGTCTGACCTACAGAGAACAGAAGCGTCATTCATCCACAAGTCTTTCTTTTATACGTGTTTACACAACTCTGTTACACAAATGACAAAATACAAAGCACAAAAAAGCCAAACCAGCCTGAGTTCAGATTCAGAGGTCTCCATTAGAAACACCACACAACTTTATTAGTAGAAGAATAACACAATGAACCCGACAGACCAAGAGCCAACGTTCAAGTTAGAGGATAGTGAGAAGCCCTCAGAAGACCCAGAGATGTTCCTGGTTAAGACTGTTGAAGCAGATAAAGGTCATGTGGTATTTGTTGACAGATCTGGATCGGGGGGATTCTGGGACAGGAGACTGGGGTGGACACATACAGGTTTGTTGGATCACCAGATTTCAAACCAGGGGAAAGCAGGGGGTGACGGAAGACAGAAAGAGACCCAAAATCAAGCCCACAAAGAAGTTCTTCCGCAGGCAGTACCTGCATCCGGCCCGTTTGATTCTGGTTGAGTAAGTGCGGTCAGTTCTGCATCACAGCCCAGAGCTTTCAGTACCGCACAGTGGAACTCTTTATGAGGGGATTCTGGAGGATGTGACGGGCTCTCTCCACCCGACACGGGCTCGGATTCAGCGTCTCGACTAGGGATTATAGAAGGCGGTGGGGCTTCGGTGACCCGGGGCTCCTCGTTCTCCTGCGTGGAGGTGGTCTCTGGAGAGGCGGAGGGGGTCTGGACTTCTTCTGAAAGTGGAGTGTGGACGGATTCCTCAGCCTGTGCTAAATGTAACACAACAGTTTCTCTCTAGACCTGCAGGGGGAGCTGTTGAGCTGCAGGAACTCTCAAACACGTGCGCAAGAAAGAGGGATCGTGCTCCTGAGATGATCAATAAAGGTGTAAATCTTTGCTCTTCTTACCTTCCGGGCCTTTCTGTTTGAGCTCCACCTCCCTGCGGTACTCCACCAGATCTTGATCTGTGAGCTTGTTGAAGGGGTTTGGTCCGGTTTTAGTCACAATAACACACGGCTGGTACTCCTTCTCAATAATGGCTTTAGATGCGGTCACCAGCTCCCCCTGGAGGACACAAGAGGACGATACAAAGAAACTAACTGAAAATTTAAACATCTTGGTATGAAAAATCATATTATTGCTTATTATTATGTTATTATGGCCGATATGTGTGCTTAAAATACTAGTAACAGACCCTTATCAGAGTAAATGACCACCTCGTGCAAAGTATAGTTGTGAGGACAAGACGTGCAGTCGGTTAAATCATTTGCTTCAAGCTGTTAAAAGTCTTTTCACATATTTCCAGTTGACAAATCAATATTGATGCATTCAAAATGCTTTTTTAGAACAAAGGTTCAGCAAATTGTGTGTTTGACCACAGAAAGATCCTTCAAAATGATTTCTAAGTGTTTTCACTGAAGTAAGTCCGTCTCACTGGTTTGTAGTGACATAAGCAAAAGACAGAAATATTCATTATGGACGACTTATTTAGATGAACCTTTACACACTGAATGAATTGTAATATCAAATCTGGGTTCTCCAGCATAGACCAAAAACTGTAAGTGTGTCTTTAATCTGCTGTCAGCATAGAGATCGATGACAATATCTGAGATCATGTTTGAACAGTCTGAATAGCAACAATTGTCAAATACAATCATCACGTTCAAGTATTTCTGATGTCTTTTATGTTATTGTCTTTGTCTTTATATGAAGCTACAGACATGAATACGTGTGGTCTGATGCTCTATATTCATGTACCTTTCGAACAGACCTAGCAGGACTAAAGCTGTCTGACAGGTCAATGTCATCAATAGAGTCCCTGCAGTCAGACAGAGGAGCGTCCTGTAACAGTAAATCTGATGAGCGGTGCAGAATCTCACCCCACAGTTTACACAAACACACACGCTGATGAAGGAAGCAAGCAAGAATTAATGTGTACAAGCAGATCATCTCACACACACACATTAGGACTGAACAAATAATCTAATAAATCAAAGAATATGTCAGGGGGATCTCCACAAAAAGAATCTCAATGTAAAATCTATTCATTCATTTACCCAAAACATTAAAAATTATGATTTTTTATAATTGTACAGTCTTAATGCATTCATAAATACATACACACACACACACGAGTCATGCAGGCAGCGGTTTATAAAGAAGCGTATGGGTCAGACTGGAGCGAGACAGTGATCTTATGGGTCAGAATCATTCACTGCAACACCAGAAACCAAACATCAAACCACACAGATTCATACTGATGCTCCTGTACAACAACACCACACGACCAGCTGACAATAATACTGTCTGTGTGAAACTGATCCAATGAAAGTTTACATCAGCAATGCAGTCAAGAGTTTAGGTTTGAAGTGTTCTGGTCTCTCCGGCTGATTTAAATGAATGATCTTAAAACAATACTGTAATAAACTTCTCAAAATTATAAATTTCTATCGAGCTCAACAGTTTGGTTCCAGAGTTAAAATGACCTTCATACTGAAAGAAGAATAAAATACTAGCAGTTAAGCATTTGGTCACACTTGAAATGTAAATATTTTAAACCGATGCATTGGAGAGAATAAAAAGAATCCCATGATGCTCCTGGTTGAGAAGGACCAGAGTGAGCAGAGCCGAAAAACTAAACAAAAGTTTTAGAAAAGTGAAGCAATATCATGAAAGTAAAAATAATGCTGAAGAACGCTTTTGCAAGTAATGACGGCTGAACTGATCAAACTCGTACACACAACACTACATACAACATCCCATATCAAAGGGTTAGTTTATCCAGAACCTTTACATGGAAATAAAAATAGTTTTTCTTTATGCCATGTACAACAAACATTTATATCTTTGGATAAATAACCCCTTTCACCAATTATACAATGAAAACAATATATAAATGACGTGTACAAATAATACGTGTGTGTGTGTGTGCTTGAACATCTATCTTTATGAGGACCAGCTTGAGTTTTAGACCATATGTAATAAATAAATTAGAGATCAACTTCATAATTACTTTTATTAACAATATAACTAAACAAATATTTATCAATCATGGACGTTTTTAAAGATCATTTATGGTAGAACAATATCAAGTATCATGAAAAAACTGAATTGTGATTTTAAACATACAATTGTTTTGGAAGAAAAGGAAAATCATTCATAGATTCAACATCATCTGTATGTTAGAAACCTGAAAAGAGACTTTAAATAAAATCATGTCACATTGTCATTTGCTGCATAAAAACAAAGAATTCTTCTCAAGAATGAATAAAAATACAATCTGTAATATTGATGTCACATAATGACAGTTTTCTTGTTTCAATCCAGATGAGTTCATGATGATTATTACACACAAAATGTGATCTTTTACTGAAATCTGTTGTGTTTGTTACTGATGTGATTTTACAGGTAAGATCATCAGAGGAGAAATGTTAGAGAGAACACCAAACCATGGATAAAGTCCTTCAGTAAACTTGTGTGTGAAAGTGTGTATGTGTGTGTTAGTGAGAGGATCAGAGAATGACAGTTTTCCTCCGTCACAATCCAGCTCAACTCTGATTCTCTCAACTTTCTCTTTCACTGAGAGACCACGAGATGTTTTCTGTGGTGTAATGAATGCAGTATATTTACCAGAGTAATAATACACACACCAGACTCCAGTCCTGGATAATATGTTATTCTTCCTCTGAGCAGATTCTGTCATCACACCCAGATACCAGCGTGTGTTATCTCCAACCTGAACATCCCAGCAGTGAATCCCTGAACTAAAACTCTCTGAACCCAAAACACACTGAGACACATCAAATCTCTCTGGATTATCAGGAATCAGATCTGCTGCATCTTTACTGAATCTCACACTGATCAGATCATCAGACACGAGGAGTTCACAGTGAGATGTGTTTGGATCTAAAGTCACTGGAGCTGAAGAGAGAGAGAGAGAGAGAGAGAGAGACAGAGAGACAGAGAGAGAGAGAGAGAGAGAGAGAAAATTTTTATTATAAAAAAGTAGAAAATCTTAAAATACTTTTATATTATACGAGAATATTTTCTGATCTGGTGATCGTTGTATAAATTGTATAAAATAACTCATCTGGAAGATTTCTTGTTTGCTCTTTACAATCACCTCACATTACTGCACTTTTATTCTCATTTATTTTAGCTGAGGAAATGATGCTCAAACCTTATAATAGTTCAAGTCAGTGGCGGTTTTAGGCACGAGCGAACCGGGCGGCAAATTTTCACGACACGTGGGGGGCGGCAAAAGCACTTGAAAAAGAAAAATAATCTGCGCCGCTAAGCGGGTTTCTATTATCTATTATAACTGTCTTTGTGGGGAATTGGCAAATTGCCGCCCCTGCTTGCTGAGAAGAGCAGAAGCTGTGAAAAGTGTAAAGGGGAGGGGCCGCGCACGTGATGGACAGGTCACCTCTCCCAAATGGAGCGGACAAGGAGGGGATCCACTTAGTGGGTTAAAGTCACTCACACCTTGACTTTCTTCCAAATAACGCACATTTCATTCATAATATTAAACACAGGCCTATAATTTGCATGGTTTGTTTTTTTCTGAATTGTGTGTGTGAAATGGATATTAAAAAAAAAGGAAATCCAAATATGTGGAGGTGAAGTGGTTTAGTCTTGACTTCTGGTCGTGAGTGACAGTGTTGATTGTCGAGTGCCAGATAAACACAGCGACGGAGAGAAAAAGCTTTAAGCCGTCAGGTGCCCAATAGAGAAAAAAATAAAAGTAAAAGAGGAGAAAAGGGCAAAAGATAAAGGTATGCAATCCCTTCTCTCTGTATGATTACGGTAATGTTATCCATGTCATCAATGAAGGGCTCATGTTAATGGGTGGTAACGCTAACTCTTAGTTTGTTAGCCTTCCTGCTATGATGCTTGCTATGCTTATAGAACAATTGGGTTTTAACTCAACAAACACGAGATCTAATTTCACCATAAGATTGTGCTTTGCAACAAAACTGTTACAAGTAAAGTTATTATTTATTTCCATCATTGGGGTTAATGTTGGGCCCCGTAATCAGCCAACGAAATGAACATATGTGTAGAAGTTTCAAAGACGAACATTTGCTATAACTCTGTTGCGTGACAAAGAATATAATTCGAGGCCTTAACCAGGAAGCTAATTGTTCCTCCCTTAGATTAGATCAATATAGCGTCTAATGAGTCATGACAGACATTTGGCATGTAATGTTAATTTAAATTTGCAATTCATAAGAGTAATAGTGTAGCCTACTGTCTTTTGATGTCAATTGCAATTCAATTGCAAATTCAGGGGCACTTCTAAAGTATTTTGGAGAATCCTCTGCCACTGGTCAGCCATCAAAAACCATCAGCCTCCTTGAACTTATCACTTTTATGCATGATAAGGATCTATCGGAGATCTACTCCAACTTTTGGACTGTTCTCAGGATTGCACTTACTCTGCCAGTCACTGTGGCTCAAGCAGAGATGAGCTTTTCAAAACTAAAGTTGATCAAGTCGTTCCTGAGCTCAACCATGTCTCAGGAACGGCTCACTGGCCTTTTATCATCAGTATCAATCACTCAATAGGGGGCAGATTTCGTATGATGACATTATAGATGATTTTCCATCAAGGAAGGCCAGAAAGTTCAGGTTTTAGTTTGTGTTTTCTGTTCTTAGTGCAATAGTGTAATAATTAGATTTGCTTTTGTGTGATTTGTGTAATGAAGGATTTGTGCTATTTAGAATATATTTATTCTATATTTTATTTGTATATTATTCCTAATATTTTATATTATTGTTGTTCTCCGCTCATATTACATCATGATTGTACATATGTTGCAACTTTTATGTACATATAGTATATTTAAGTTCTGATAACTTATACTGTTTTGTGCAGAATTGTGTTTTTAAAATGTTCTGTTGAAGGATTTGTGCAATTGAGAAATATAAGCTTGTCTTACACTTATATAGTTATAGTGAAACATGGCTGTTTTTCTTTTTTCTCGGTTGGGTGGGAGTATGTGGGGGGGCACCCAGATGGGATCTAGCCCGGAGAGTGATTCAATGTAGAGCCGCCACTGGTTCAAGTATTCTAGTTAATAGTTTGTCCACATGATTTTTCTTCTTAACTAAACTAATAATGTCATCAGCATGAGCAGACGAGCAAAGAGAGGTTTTACAGCTTTGTAAAGAAGCCCTTCTAAAATTCTCCTCCTATTTAAAAGTGATTCTATTGCAAGTGTTCAGGACATCTGGGACAAAGAACAACCTTATCTTACTCCACTACATACTTTAAAAGAAGCACACGAGCACCATTCATCTTCAGCACGCTCTCAAAATTACAATATAAAGATGATTATCATAAACTCAAACTAAAAGTTTCCAGCATGTCAAACAAATCAAAATCGAAAATCAAAAAATGATCAAGCAGACACACAGTAAGAGTGATCAGGACCTTCTCCAAACATCAGAAAGCAGTTTACGGTCACAATCAATAAAAACACAGACTTAAGAACTGCTTTCCTACAGCTCGATGTCAAAAGTTTCTCAATCAAACTGTTACTAAGAACTGACAATATCTTCTCTGTGATGGAGCAAAACTTCAAGTGTGATTCATCTCCAGTATCTCAGGAACTTTACCATCATTCCTTTATTCAATCTGCAGCATTTATTCATTATCACACGTGTTTCTTGTCAAAAAGAACATCAGGTTCTGTCTGTTTCATAACTTTATACTGTAGATATTTCATTTCTCTTCACACAACAACTGGTTCTGTTTACACTTAAAGATTTTCTTCAATCAACATAATTCTTTGTGTACTCACTGTATTGAACATTTTCCTTCATCTTGTGTATGACAGTAAACTTCAGGTTGCTGAGATGTTTTGCTACATTGATCATCATTCCTGAGATGTTCTCTGGATCTGACGCTCCACACTGAACTCTGGAAGAACATTCAGGAGTCATTCTGACATTCTGCCCAGACTTTACATTCACAATCACAGCAAACACAACACAAACCTCTTCAGTGTGCTCTTCAAGTTCTGTTGAGACACAAACACATGATTGACATGATTGACATGATTGAAAATGAGCCTCATATATTGGAGTGAAGATTGAAGCACCTGTAGGAATGAAACATCTTCAGCTGTCATCTGCTCCTCTACACCTCTGATTGTGTGTGAAAGAGATGAAATGTCTCTGTTGATCTTCTCAATCTTCTCCTTCATCATCTGACTCTTCTGCTCCTCTTCCTCTCTCAATGCTCTTATTCTGGCTGATTCTTCATCATGTAGAAGCTGGTGAAGTTCCTCAAACTCTTCATGAATCTGCGTCTCTGTGCGGCGACTCTGAATCTGAGAAACACAGAATGACTCAATCAGCTCTCCATCAATATATACATTTACAAAAGAACATGATGATTCATTCAAACCTTTATATGTTCTGCTGTTTTATCACAATTCTGTTTAAACTTCTCAAATATTTTCAGTTTCTCCTGTAAGGGTTTGAATGCACTTCTGAGTTTCTCCTGAAAGAAAACAACATGTTATTATAAAGAATTATTTCATATAATTTTAACTAAACAATTTTTGATAGTGTATGTTACCACAGAGTGTAATGATGTGATTATTGTTATTGTTACAAATGTAATGTTATTGTTATTTATTACAGTGCTCGTTTGACTGCTTGATTCTGATTGGCCAGTTGCGATATTTGCAGGTTCGTTATTCCCAGAGTCGTTTTAAAACAGAGTTATGACAGTCACATAGACGTCAGTTGGAAGAAGGGAATACGGAAGTAACTCATGTCGTGGAGAGCTGTATAGTTAGTTATAGCGTTCATTGTGGTGAATTGACTTGCAGTCATTGATTATATATTGATAAATTACTTTTCTGTGAGTGTCTTAAAATAATTTATCATTGGTATGTACTGATGATCATAGAAGCACAAGAAACAGATAATTGCATGCATACTGTAAATGTATTGCAGATTATGCATCAGACAAAATGTTATTATAAATGTAATCGACATTGTAATCAGTGCATATATTGTTCTGGTATTTAGGAAAATTTGTTGGAAATACATCTGCTTCCACTGTCTCGCGAAATAATCCCCTTCAGTGTGACACAAGACCCTCCGCTTCACGTCCTGATCACACTGTCGGTGCACTTACTTATTTGTCACTCTGAAAATGTTTATCAGTATTTTTATTATGATGAAATGTTTTAAATATTATTGATCTTTACCTTATTCTCATCGACAGCTTCATCAACAGGACAGAATTTGTGGTTGTTGTGTGTTCTGGAGTCTCGACACACGACACACACGGGCTGTTGATCATCCAGACAGAAGAGTTTGAGTTTCTCATTGTGAAGATGACAGACTGATGAAGATCTCTCACTTCTCTCCTGTAAGAAACTCAAACACAGATTCTTCAAAACCAGATTTAATGGAGGATCATCTTATGAAGATTTTCTTCTACAAACTGGACATTCTTGAGCTCCTTTACTTTCCCAGAATCTGTGAATACAGTCTTTACAGAAACTGTGACTACAGGACAACAAAACAGGATCTTTAAAAATCTCACAGCACACAGAACAAAGGAAATCCTCCTCAGAAAAACTTTTAGACGCCATTCTCTCTGAGTGAAATGTCACAATTCTTCTGCAGTTTCACTTTAGTAAAGTAATAATCCAGTTTGATCTCAGATCGAGTGTTCTTATTCAACTGAGTAACAGGTTTGTGACGATCTCAGTTTCCTGATTCTCTGTGTAAGTGGGAGGAGTTTATTCACAGACACACCTGATGATTCTAACCAATGAGATTTATTGTGTTCTACTGAAATGACTTTAGATTGACTTTTAATTACACGCTTTAGTTAAACTACATGAATTTATTGTCTTTGCTCGAGAATACATTTGTTATAGAGATTAAATATGTGATACAAGATTACTAACTGCAGCTTTGATAGAAACATAGAATCAAATATTCATCAATCCTGATGTTTTTAAAGATTATATTTTATTCATGGCAGAACAATATAAAGTAACATGAATAAACAATAGATGTGATTTTAAAACTGTATTACACACAACTGTACAACAGAACAAAGAGAAAATCATTGAGAGATTGAACATCATCTGCATGTTAGAAACTGAACAAGAAGCTTTAAATCAAATCATGTCAGTTAGTAAATGTTGATATGAAACAGTTGAGTAGAAAACAAACAGAAAGATCAGAAGCTGGAGGTGTTTATGTCCTGGGGCCTGTACCATGAAGCCGGTTTAGGTGGCTAGCCAGGTAAGTTAAGGATTACTTTGCGCCAACCCTGGGTTTTAGGTACCATGAAAGTAACTCAGCTTTAATCGGTGTTCATCGCCATGGTAACTTACGCTGCACGGCTAACCTGCTCCGGAGCAGGCTATGATCTAGATTAGAGATCTCACATCGAAAATAAACCAAACAGCGGCGAGCAAATTTACATATAAGTGAGGCAACTAACTCACAATGCGTGTTACAATGGTTAGTTATTTTTAATAATGTTTAATAAAATAAAAATACTAACATAAAATGATGTAAATATATATTACAAATAAAAAGTCAAAAAATGGTGACTATATAGGTAAAACCTGATTTTAGAGATGACATTTGCTGGCTTTCCCTTACACATGAAATTAAATGTATTTATACTGTTGTATTACATACAATTGTACTACATACAATATGTATTTCTTTTCATTGCATTTTTTACATTCTTGTCTGTGGGGCAGAACATCTAGGAACACTTCCAGTTTCACTGTGTTGGGTGAAACATTTATCTTCTTTGTCCACTGAAACCTTCTATTATACAGCTACAGCAAGATACAGACAAAACCATAAATTGACAGGTGACATCACATATTTTTAACACTGCTATTTTAATCTTTTTGTTATCAAGTTACACTTACAATGAACCTAAATAATGTATCATAAAGTAGGCCTACATTTTTAAATGTTTAAGACGTTTTTAATACTTGTAATGCCTACAACATTCCCTATGCATCTGTGTTTTTGTCAGTGCTTTAAGGAAGGTAAAGTATAACAGGGCTGTTTAATAGCCTGTTGGTGGGAGACGGGGGTCCCTATGTATAACAGAGGTTTTTGCTATCCTGACCGCAGAACCACTTCAACATGGCCCTCAATCAAACCAGAGTCAGGATTGAGATGACCATCGGATTTTTAAATGAACACTTCAACTGACAACTAAGTTCACATACTGGTATTTTTTTTATTTAACCTTCTTTATTAAGAGTAAGCTTCTCTAGTGTATTTTATTCACAAAATACATGTGTTACTTCTGTAACCTTTGGAGGTATCAGTTTCTGGGGAAGGTTGTGAAATGTCCTACAATAAAAGAAACACCAGTAACATAAAATATAAATCCTCACATTCACACTTGTGCCATAATGAATAGTACAGTACATTTATCTCTTTAACTTTGTCAGCACACAGATCGTTTCACTTCATCATGTTCTTCATCCTCATTAATAAAGGTAAACTAAATGATAACTAATGTTAGCAGGATATGTTCATCCACTGTGGGGGTACATACAAACATAAAACACTTCATATTACATTACTGTAATATTAACCTTACTACAGTATACTACAGTAAATGTGTGTACTATATAGTCGTTCAACTTGTGCATTAACTCAATCAGCAGTGTTTCTGAAACCGTTCTCTCTTGCGTAGACAGCAGAAACAGTATTACTCCGTGGCTGAAATACATTTTTGTGTTACTAACATTTGCGCATAATTATTTCCTAAGAAACCTACGTAACTCCCTCTATCCATGTTGAACGCGATTGGTTTAGCGATCCCGACGTCACTCGTTCATGTGCACGCGCGCACAAACTAATCTTAGCTTCAGGATCAAAGCTTGAGTTGACAAAGAAACTCCTGGAGCTTCTTCATGGTACCAACAAAGCTTGATCACGTTGGTTTGGTTTTGACAACTCAAAACCAATCCTGTAACCCAGAGTTTGTTCAACTAACATCATGGTACAGGCCCCTGCAGTCCTTCAGGAAACTCTTGTGTTGTGTTTGTTAGTGAACATCAGATATTTCACATTTCTTCTGATCCACATCAAGATGATCTTTGACATTCATGTTTGTCCAGATAATGTTTAATATCTTCAAGCAACAACAATAATTCTGAAACATAAATATTATGCAGTTTTACTGCTCCTTTGCCGTTAGGAAATATAGTTTCATAAGTTCACACAAGTCACAACCTGTTGCATCCTCGATAAAAGGTCTCAAGAACACATCCGGGGATTTTAACTGAACTTGCCCTGCGTCCCATACAGCCTTCTTCTTTACTTTATACTGTAGAAGGTGAAAATAAATATGAACAGTTTGTCTGAAACTTCAGTATATGCAAAAAACACCCGGATGTTCTACAGCTTCCGTCGAGATTTGTGAATTTGCATTGGATGGACACGTCTCTATCCCATGATGCCACAGGAGTTGAACAACGGTCACATTTCAAAAGTTAAAAATAGACAAACATTTTAAGGCAGATATCTGTTTTTTAAATGTAAGTTTCAATAAATACATTTCTCGTGACTAAAGTATGTTGTAACCAACACCTATACATACAGGTCGTTGTGAAATTACAATATACCAGAACAATTTGCAATAATACCAAAATGTGCGGAAAGAATATATTTGTTGGTATATGTTCATGTGCATGTGTGTTGTTCTGGTGTAATATGGCTGCGTGGCATCATTCAGGTTGATGCTTCAATGTCAATTGATTTGAGTCTCCAGAAAAGCGCTTCATAAATGTGATGAATTATTAAAGTCAAGTTGTTTATATAAATCGATTAAACTGAATCAGCAGTCTTTGCAGAAATGTGCAAATACATGTTACAGTGTTATAAGTAGAATGGTAAAGTGCAAGAGCGATGAGCTGGTGACTGACATTACTCTGTCAGAGTCCTTCAAGTGTGGGATGTGTCCATATGAGGGAGAGAAGAAAATTGTATAGACCGAGTGTCAAAAACGTGATATATTACCCATAATTTATTCCCCCTGCCAGGTTTACCTTTGACCGTACATCCTGTGTACATTTATGACCACTTTTTTGTTTGTTCAGGAAAAAATTGTATAATGTCCAGACCTCGTTTTTTACAAATATATAGCTGTAGAATCATTTGAAATGCCCTTAAAGTCATGTATAACAGAAACACTTACTGTTTGGAATTCTTGGATTTCCTCGCTGGATTAGATATGCAACACAAAATTTGCCTATGGAGAGGTTTGGTATTAAAAAGAAACTCTAGTTACTCTAGTCTCACGGCAGTCTATCGCAGTCTCAGGAGTTAAGCTGTGAATAAGTGGATGTGGGAGTGTTGAGGGGTCGCCCCCCTCAAAAAAACTCTTTACCTATTAACACAAACACATCCTTAGCTACAACTTATTTAACAGAGCTATATACATTTAAAAAAAAAAACATTGTGACACTGTCTGTACTCAACAGGATGAGAAGAAGTTAATAGACTAATCTATTTTTATTTTTTTAAAGAATAAGGTTACCATTCTTGAATTTTAAAAGAATGCCTAACAATTATATTTTAACCTAGGGTTAGATCTAAACTAGGGGACTATCCTTTTTTTAGATCTTGAAATATCATCTTAAACTAAACAATCATTAAATAAAACAGTGTAGAACTAAACAAAATGGAGATGTAGATATATGATTTTCCTGTAATTTCAGGTTTATAAAGTTTATCACTAAACCAGATTTTGACATGTTTGGTTTCTAACGTGAGGATCAAAAGAGATCCTTTATCTGCCCAAGTTGCCAGAATTTCTTCCGCCCCTGTGGTTGACAGTCACACTGGCATCTTCAGGCAGAAGAAAGTCAGACCGGACAGAACCTCAACATTGTTAAGTCCTTGACTTAACTCCTAAAATCCATAGTTGTGTTGAACTGACAGTTTAGAGGTGCTAACACATGTGGATTGTCTTCTTTGAACAGGCAGAGGGAACATGTCGGGCACGTGCATTAATCAAAAGCTAATTGACGAGCGTTGTTAAGAATTCAGACCAGCGATATACTTGCACTACATGCCTGTCAGACACCCCCGACATCTTCCACAGGCAGAAGAACATCAGGCAGGATGAAAAACACATATTTTAACTGAATCTTTGACTTAACCCTTGCACACTAAACCTCTCACTGTCTAACAAACACTCACATTCAGACCAACACTTCATGACCAGGAAGAACATGTCGGGGCATTTCCTTTAAGTAAAAGGTAGTTTATGGCACATTGATAAGAAGGCAAAACCCCAAAGTCTCAAACACTTTCATCATTTCGCAGGTAAAAGTCTTAAACATGCAACAAACTCATTCTTAAATGAAAATGTCACATTTTACCAACTGAAGTGGGGGAAGAAACACAACAACAGGTCATAAAAACCACAAACCTAAACATTAATTACCAGGTCATTAAAACACACAAACATTAACTTTGTTTGGAACCCGTTGATAAGAAGACAAAAGGCCAAAGTCTCGAACACGTTTCATCATTTGTCAGATAAAAGTCAAAACCAACTCGCTCTTAGATCAAACGTCACCCACGTTCACATTTAATTTATCTCTTTCAAATGTACAAATCACCCACAGCACATGCCAGGTTTACCAGGTAAAAGACAGACAGGGTCACAGCTAGGTCCTGGTTTGGGGATGATGGGGTTTGTGTGGGTAGGAAGGAGGGGGCAGAGGATTCCCCCAACTTGGCTCAAACTTCATTTACATTTTAACAACTGACTGCATACATCACACTTCAACACAGGCAAGTTCTTTTTAAACTTAAAACCTGACTTTAATATATTATTTTATCGTATTTCATTTTTTATCTATTCTATTTGACATCAGTGCTTCTTGTTTCTTTAACTCATCTTGTATCGCTTCATTCACAGACATTACTATCAAAGACCATGGATTCTGAAACCACATCCTTGTCTCTTCTACAAAGAAGGAGATGTGAAACAACAAGGTCTGGAAATTACAAAAAAAAACCTGAACAACAATAAAGGGTGTCATAAATGCACACTGGATGCAACTGACTGCATGCAACACATTTCAACACAGGCAACTTATTTTTAAAACGTAACTTTACCTTTGATTACAAAGTCATAAAAACACACAATTATAAACTTTGTTCGGGTCATGTTGATAAGAAAGACAGTCTCCTAGTTTCGTGTTGGGTAACATGCAGTACTTGAGTTGTAAAAAAAAATCAGGGGGGATGGTGAAATGGATTTGGTGTTTAGGGACAGATCATTGTTCTGATGACAGCGCATCTGGTGGGAGACCAACGGTGTGTGTGTGTGTGTGTGCATTTATTGATAGATTGCTATGATATGACATCTGCATCGGTGCAGTTCTTGTAATTCTAGTTTACATAATGTTACTTGACCAATATACGGTTCGGTTTCTCAACCAATGTACGTCTTCGCTGCGTTCACCTTCAGCCCTTATCACAGTGTGATAGTTGTTTTTTCTTCCAACAAAAATGAAGCGAAAATTTAAAACATATTAAGGTGTATCTCGGCATTACATTATGCAGTTGAAAGCAACAAATGGCACAGAGAGAGATACATCATGTGGAGTTATTTTGTTTTGTTTTATTAAATACATTTTTTTGTATTAAGTAATAATGAATCAATAGTGTATCATGAGACATTAGAGTAAGAGTATAGCAAAGGGATTTGTGTTTTATTTTAGGTAATTGATTTATAGAAGTGGCAAATTGATAATTCATGTTGTTACTTTAAAAGAAACGTTTGTTCTTGTGTTTGTACAGTGAATAATGAATCAGGAGGTCTTCATTGTAAAAAAAATCTACATTCCCAACTAAAATTTTCTTGTGGCTGGTCACATCTAAATGTTTCTTTTTTTTTACAGTGTTGTATATGGCTCAGTCAGTACTCCTACTCCCATATATGAAATACAGGGAATACAATAAAATAGTGAATAGCAATAAGGTTAGTAGTATACAACCCTACCCTAATAGTCAAATAATATTTTTTAATCATACCCTTATTGGGGGCTGAGCCCCCCTAAAATGAAAATCCGAAAATCGCCCCTGCACATGATACCTAAAGCTACTGGGAATTCATCTATTAAATGTTGAAACAAAACCTCACGAAACATTGTAAACATGAATCCTCTCAAGTCAAGTCCACTTTAATTGAAGTGCAAGAACAAATGGATTAAACAAATGTACAATTTACAAAATCTGAAAATAATACATATAATATAAATGCAAAGCACTACCTGATATTTCTTAAACTTGAGTTGGCCAAAGAAAAGACAAAAAGGGAGCAAAATGAATAACTGATCGGTTCAATGCAGGTCTTTCATTTCATGCAAGGAAAAGAATTGGCTTGTAATGGCTTTCATCGCACTTGTCATTTATATGTTGTAGAATGTTTGGGGAATGATGATAGATAGCGGGACAGAGTAACACGACGGATAACGCTCAACGATTAAAAAAACGATTGTGTTTCCACTTAGGCTAGTTAAGGAGGCAGGCGTATGTTTTTTAGGCGGCCGCTGTAAAGTTCTGTGGGAAACCTTGCAGTAAGATATTTCAGGTGAAACAAAAACTAAAGCTAACATTAACTTTGTGAATGTAAAGTCTAACCTGGTGTTAGCTAACAAAAAAAGCTCTAAACTATCGTTAACTGTGTTGTTATCGCCTCTGTCCAGAGATTCCGGCTTTAGTGACATATCAGAAGTATTCCTGACTCTTGACTTGACTTCAGTGCTACTTCTTGACCTCTTAAAGCCGAAGTCCCTCAGGTCAAGCTGTCCATGTCGCTTGACCATGATGCTGAAATCACCAGAACCTGCGCTGCTATGTCGCTGACTGATGTGACGTCAATTTAAAACAAAAATGTCATTATATGTGCACGTTCCCCTCGTCCACAGTATTTTAGCCTATTCAATATTCGCAAAAACTATGTGTTAAAATAGTGCTATAATATTTTCACATTCATTGACAAAATAACAGGGGACGGCCGTTTTATAAGGAGGATGATTTTGACCGTCTTTATTTCAGAGGGGGATGCCATTCCCCCTCAACTCAATTACTGGTCAGGAGACACACACACCGGCTGTCAGTCCTGCAGGATGGGACCAACATTTTGCCAGGTGAAGTGGGGTTAGATAGGCGGGACATTACCCCAGGAACCAGAGCAAGACTTTTATAAACTTTTTAACTTGATCTTAGAAGAAACATCACACGCATTAACACTTATTTTATCTCTCTCTAATATACTAATCACCCACATCAGATAGACTTCACACTGGGGTTGGGAGACATGGCTGAAAGCATTGTCTTGGTCTGGAGGTGGGAGGTGTGTGTGGGGTAGTGATGCGCGGATGGCGGTTAAATCCGCGGGCGCTGCGGATGATCCCCGGGTCGGTAATAAAAAAATACATTCTGATTAATTGCGGGTGGGTCGCGGGTGGACGATATCATATACAATATTAACAAAATTTCTCTAAAAATACGAATATGTTTTAAATGCATTTTTATTCATGCGCTAATTTGCAGTAATTTAAAAGAAATGCGCTCCTGGCGGCGGTAGAGGACGGTCTATTTCTTAAAGCAGAAATGGAGGCAAAACAGATCCGAGAGAAATTTAAAAAGGGAGAATTAAAAACAAAACAAAAGGTAGGAAAGAAAAGTACCGTGTGGGAGCGTTTTAGCGAAGTGTTTAACAAGGATGAATCAAGTGCTGGGTATGTAATATGCAACGACTGAGAGGCACTGTATATGAAAGCCATAAGACTAGTTACTCTTAAATGGAACATCATGTGTGTGCTAAATCGAATTATAAGATGTAAGCATTTACAGACAAAGACAGTGCTAGAAAATGTACTGGGTAATTAAAGTGACGATCGTGTCCGGGTCGGGTGCGGATATCTATATCAGAGAAAATGATACGTGCGGGCGATTATTTGAAGCAGCGGATGCGGGTGACATTTTAGCTTCTCCGCGCATCTCTAGTGTGTGGGTAGGAAAGGGGGACAGAGGATCCACCAACATAGCTGGAACTTCATTTTTAACAACTGACTGATGCATCACACTTCAACACAGGCTAGTTCTTTTTAAACTTAAGACCTGACTTCAAAATACAATTTTATCTTATTTCAGTTAAACACTATTTATCTATTTTATTTATCGTCAGTGCTTCTTAATGCTTTAACTCATTTTGTGTCGTTTCATTCATAGAGATTATGGTCAAAGAACAAACATTGAATCCGAATTGAATTCGGATGTGCCTTATGCCTTCCTAACTTGAATTGCTGCTCGAAGATTAGAGATTTCAGACGCATTTAAATATTCTTTTTAATTGTAGTTTTCTTAAAAGTCATGCAAAATAATGAAATTGAGCATTGTGACACTACGAAACAACTCCCATGAGCGCTCCCTGCACCAAGTGGATGGTCATGAGAACAGACATACAAGTCCTCATGAAGAAGTGAAATAAACAGAAAAGTCTGTTGTTCACACCGCCAACATGTCGACGCTTCGCTACAAGATGGTGTGACGCTGAAGTCTCGTGTCCTCCTGCAGTCTGTTGAGCTCCAGAAGATGAAGATGCGTCTCAGTTCCAAGGCTGCGTCCTCTGGAGGATGTATTTCTCACTGGCATACGTCAATAATAAGGTTTATTATTTCAGAAAGGCAACCTTCACATTTCAAGGAAGGAAAGAAACATACAATTTGTATTAATTTATAATGTTTTTAACTGAAATAAGACGCATGTGGTGGACATATGTTGTTTTTCATGGGAAGGTTTTGTTGTGAGCACCTGAAAGTGACTTTCATATCTTTCATGACACATTTGAACACGATCAATCGATTATCTGTTTCTCATCTTAACTGAAAACAAGGTGATTTTCTCTGAGATGCAACAGTGACCTCTTCTGGTAGATTAATAAAAACATCCTCATCTGATCTTAATCTCTCCACCAGACACTTTTCAAATCTGTTCACAATGATTTAAAGATATTACATCAGTCACTTATCTCTGCTGTCTGAGTTTACTAGAGGAACACATGATAGTCTTCAGAGTTCTTCATGAACAGAGACTTTCTCTGACAAATAACAGAAGATTAGAGATTATTTTAAAGGTGAAGAACATCAAATGACACTGAAATTAGATTTTTCACAACAGTATTTGAATGTTAACTGCTTTTAAAGTTGAGAAAATAAATACATATGATGTGTGTAAAGTTTCAATGTTTTAATTTGAATGATGTTGAAATCAGATATAAGCTTTAGTTAGATTACATACATTTATTCTCTCTAAACTCAATAATAAAGTCAATTACTAACTAGATGCATTTTTGCTGATCTATGAGATTCATGTTTGTCCAGACGCTGTTTACTATCTTGACCACCAAAATCAATTATTCATCATCGATAATACTGACTAATATTATTTCACATTATTCTGTTTTTATTTTATTTTTACATTTTTGTAGAATTGTTTAAACCATTTAGTGTAATATCAGGAGTATATTTGTTATGGTTACACCTCAGAGACCAGAGCAATATTTGATTCTTCCTCTTGAGATTTTGTCATCAGACCCAGACCAACTCACATCACCACATAATACTGAAAACATGTAAAGAAATTTCAATGAAAAGAAACATTCTCTTACCTTCATATTAATCTTTAAAGGTTTGTGTTCTAAAAAACTTGTGATGTTTCGCAGACAATCAATTTAATCTCTTATTAACTTCTGCTGTATTTGGTACAGACATGAATTTATTGTTAAGATCATCAGAGGAGAAATGTTACAGTAACTACTAAACCATGGATAAAGTCCTTCAGTAAACTTGTGTGTGAAAGTGTGTATGTGTGTGTTAGTGAGAGGATCAGAGAATGACAGTTTTCCTCCGTCACAATCCAGCTCAACTCTGATTCTCTCAACTTTCTCTTTCACTGAGAGACCAAGACGTGTTTCTGATGTAATTCTATGGAATACAGAATCCCTCAAAAGCGCATCAGACCCTAAACTAAGAAAAGTGTTGAGCATGTACAGACTCAGTGATCACGAGCTCACGGTAGAGACGCAGACACAGACACACATGGACACCAAGAGAAGAGCGACACTCTTAACCCGAACTAGTTGACTTTACTAGAATATTGTGAAAAAACCCGTTCCACTAAACTTTTTTAGTTTTTGCGTGAGATGAAACTAAGCAGAATTAGTTGAATTAACATAAAACCTTTGGTGGGTGCAGAAGACAAATCAATTGAGCATCAGCTCTCTTCGCCAAAATTAATTTACATTATTTAATTTGACTAGTTTCTTATTATATATTTTATTAATTAATTGTACTATTCATTTTTTATGCTTAAATGTAAAATAAAACGATAACAATGTTTCACAATAACAGTTTTTTATGATTGACAACAGGTTTTAAACTGTTATCACTTCAATATTCTCAACTTGTCAACAAGAAAAGTTAAAGTATTTTTCAGCATAAGCAACCTTTTGCTTATTAACAATTTAAATACAAACTAGCACACAGTAATCAACAATATGCTTTGCCTCTAGACATTTTGTAAAACTGGATACGCAGAGAAACATAAACACATATTCAACATTTGCTTTGTCCTTGAATGACTACACATTACTTAAAACTGAAAAATTATTAAAACTTGAAACAATCAACTTGGGTCTTAAGTCTCTGTTGCCCACATGAGAAGAAACTGTTGAATGAAATGAAATGTGTTCTTCATCTATTTAGAGACGTTCAGATGGAGTGTGTATGGACGTCCTAATAGAATGCAGACAGTGAAGGTCTTTAATTCCGTCCATCACAACTTCTCCCTCAATGACGATCTTATAAGAGGCTGGATGAAGATGAATAGAAGAAGAGAACACAACCCCTGCCTGCTCAACAAGGAGGATTCTAAAGTCAAGGTGACGGAATGACTGATCATCCTCAGATTCCTAAAAACACATTTATGACATTTTAATAACGTTACACATTTATAATGACACAGTTACGTGTAAACTGGTTAAGACTGCTATACTAAAGCTACATTAAATGGGTTACTTCATAAATAAATGATCATTTTGTCATGTACTTATTTACCCTCATGTCCTTCTAAATCCATATAACTCATATTATTTTATAACAACAGAAATAAAGTTGTTTAATAAACACTAATGGTTCTGTCCCCTTCATTCCAAAGTCTCAAAAAGCAAACTTATGTTTTTTCAGACACATATATATTCAAAAAACTTATATGTCCAACTTTGCAAGAACCTGTGAAAACAGACAGGAGTCACGCCATCTGCGGTTCGGATAAGTGCGGTCACGCTATCTACGCTTAAAATAAAGTGCGCGTCTATACGGGGTTTTACCGTAACGATCGGTTAGGATCGAGGTTTTACAGAATACGTGAATATTCGCATTTTTTGTTCTTTGCCTATAAATTCAGAGCACTTGGATACAGAAACGGTTTATGGCCTTTCATATATGATGTGACGTCAGGCTTAACAAGCAGATAGGAGTGTTCAATTTTTCTTTATTTTGCTATAAGATAATCATTTAGTGGGAAAGTTTTATTTTCATTCAGAATCTTGTTCAGTATCAAATTAAAATAAACATTGTATTAAATTATACATAAATGAAGATTTTAATATGAAGTTTCAGGGTGTTTACTTGTTTCATTCTTCAATAATTGCCCTCCAAATAAAAGAAATGGCCTCTCTATACAGACATATTTAAAAAATCATAAAAATCAAAATCAAATTGTTTTCTGGAAACTCCAACAGATTCTTGTTCTACATCTCCCTTAGTACCACTTTTGTGTGATTTTACTGTTTCATTGTGTAATAATTGCACACCAAAGTCAAAACCAATACTAACGTACAGACATATTTAAGAAAATCATCAAAATATAAAATCAAATTGTTTTTTGCAAACCTCACCAGATTTTAGAATTCTGACAGGGAAAGGCACTGCTGAAGACTTTGATCTTCTTATACTCCACCGCTGTCTAAGTCATATCATGAAAAATGCTAAATCCCTGTGGAAAAAGCAGTAAGTAAAATCTCACTTGTTTTAAGTACATAACCATATTAATGACAAAACATAATTTATGATGAATGTTTTAATTTTCTTCTCTTTCAGTGCACCAAAGAACTACAAGCTGGCCATGCTTATTTTGGGACTTCTGACCACAGCAAGTTCCATTGCTGAGTTTGATGATATGCTCCTGGACTGCACTGTCATCACTCTGGATCACAGCAAGAAACCTTTTCTGTGGACCAAACGAGGTGTGCCTATATGACAGCCTGAACACAAACATCACCAAACAGACAAATCGTCTTGGTTACGTATGTAACCTCAGTTCCCTGATGGAGGGAACGAGACGTTGTGTCGAGAACGACAGATGGGGTTCGCCCTTGAGAACCAATCAACTCTGACTACTATAGAAAAGGCCAATGAAATTTGGCGAATGAAATTTGCATGCCGGGCTCCGCCCCCGGATATCCGGTATAAAAGGAAGCCGGCGTGCAGCATTCATTTACCTCTTGTTCTGAAGAGCCTGAGAGCCTCTCACGACTGCAGCAGAATACGATACGTGTTTGTGGCATAAGGGACACAACGTCTCGTTCCCTCCATCAGGGAACTGAGGTTACATACGTAACCAAGACGTTCCCTTTCTGTCGGTCTCTCGACGTTGTGTCGAGAACGACAGATGGGGTTGCCTATGGAAAACGCCACAACGCTGTATCGCGTCACAATCTCTAGCGAAGCGACGGTAACAAGCCTGGGCGTGTCAGCTCGATGCTTTCGCGAAACTGTAACCTTCCAGTGTGGTGGTCGGGGGGTTCCAGAGCTTTCTAAGAGAAAGATGGGTACAGCCCTGACCGGTAACCTTTCACGGACGGGGCCTTAGCTCTCTACAGGCGAGAGGCCGTCCGGCTCGGGTTTACACCGGGTAAGCGCCACTTCCTTAATCAGGAATGCGCTGCAGAGGCCACCTCCTGCCCGTGGGGAGGAAAATGGTGGATATAGGTATGGTCTCGTCCTTGGAGGAGAATGCATGGAACGCGCGGACTGATTAGTTAACTGCGAGGTGGAGGTCCACCTAGGGAAGCTCATGGGTTACCAGGAGTGGGAACCATACTCATGAGGATACATCAGACGGAACAGCCCACGGAGGGGGTGTTACATACGTCCGGTAGCACTAGGTCCGGTTAGAGCTATCTGTGATAGCTCACATGGTATCCCGGCCTAAGGGGGAAGGCTGCTCTGCCCAGCCAGCCCCCAGGTGGTGCTTGTTTGGTGATGGATGGAATGCCTATTCTTAACCAGTGTCTGGGTAAGAAGGGAGGTAGGTGAGGTACCAGTTTCTTAGCCATGTGTTTGGGTAAGAAGAAAAGGTAGATAGCACACTGACCCAACCTGTTAGAAGGTGGAAAGGTGCTTTCGCAGGCATACGCCCCCCCGGATGCCAGTCCTACATGTCGCCACGCAGGACGTGGGCTGACACCGGGTTTACACAAGTTGTTAACCCTTGTGAAGGTGTTTGGGCATAGCCCAACCCGCAGCTCTACAGATGTCTGCTAGAGAGGCGCTTCTGCCAGTGCCCAGGAGGTGGCTAAACTCCGTGTGGAGTGAGCCCTCACTACCAATGGGCATGGGAGACTCTGAGATCGGGATGCCGTCGTAACGGTGTCCACGACCCAGTGCGCCAGCCTCTGTTTGGAGACAGCCTTCCCCTTCTGCTGTCCTCCAACAGACACGGAGCTGGTCAGAGCTACAGAGCTCTGCGTGCGGTCCAGCACGTACTGGACACAACACTGATCGGGTTGGGTCTTCCTCCCCTATGGGGAGCGCCTGCAAGTTCACCACCTGGCCCCGGAGGGAGTAGTGGGAACTTCTTGGGCACGCATCCGGTCCTGGGTCTCAAGCTAACGTGAGAGTTTCCAGGGCCGAATTTAAGGCAATCCTGGGACACGGAGGATGCTCGGTGGTCCCCTACCCTCTTGAAGGAAGTGAGCGCCGTCAGGAGGGCCGTCTTACTCAGTGAGGAAGATCGGAACCTCCGAGGGGCTCTTGGGGGGCCCTGAGGCTTCCCAGGACCACTTAGGGTCCCAAGAGGGTATGGAGCGGAGGTGAGGCGGATTACGCCCTCTCGCGCCCCTTAGGAACCTGGTGACCAGGTGGTGTTGCCCTAGAAACTTTCCACCGACTGAGTCGTGATGAGTGGCAGGAGCGACTACATACACATTCAGCGTGGAGGGGAGATGTTAGTCTCCAGTCTCGTAAGAAGGAAAACACAATCCTGATCGAGCACCTCAGTGGGTCTTTCTCCTTGAGAGAGACACCAGGACGAGAAGAGGCGCCGTCTAGAGGCGTGTAACCGCCTAGTAGATGGGGCCCTAGCCTGGGTGATGGTCTCCGCCGAGAGGGGGAGTAGCCATCTCAGGATCTTCTCGTCCCGTCTAGAGACCAGACATGGGTGTTCAAGAGGTCAGATCTGGGATGCCAGAACGTGTCCGTCCCCTGATAGAGCAGGTCCTCTGTCAGGGGAATGGTTCAGGGGGAGTCGCTGTCCAGAGCATTAGCTCTGAAGCCAAGTGCGGTTAGACCGGTGTGGTGTAACCAATAACACCTGGTGCTCCTGCTCCCTGACCTTGCACAGCGTCTGTGCAAGGAGGCTCCTGGGGGGGGAAGGTGTGCTTCCACCCATCCCGCGGTCAGCTGTGCGCAAGGATATCCGTGCCGAGGGCAGGAATATCAAGCGGGCAAATGGTGGTGTTGCGGGAGGCGAACAGGTTTACCTGGGCCTACCCGAACAGCCTCCAAATGAGCTGGTGCGCGGGGGTGAAGTCGCCACTCTCCACGAGGCATAAACTGGCGAGAGAGCACGTCGGCTGTCTAGTTCAGTTTGCCTGGGGTGTGTGTGGCCCGCAGGGAACGGGTCACATGTTGACTTCACCGGAGGAGGCGTCGAGCAAGTTGTGTTAGCTGCTGTGAGCGAACGCCACCCTGACGATCTGTGCTCGCTACAGCTATAGTGCTGTCCTCGGACCAGCACGTGCATGTCTTACAAGAGAGGCCGTAGCCTGCTCAGTGCAAGTAGCACAGCCCACAACTCTTGGCAATTGATATGCCAGCGCAGGCGGGGGTTCGTCCAACACCCCACCTGCGTGCTCGTTGCACACTGCACCGCACCCCTACAGGGAGACGTCAGCCGTCACCACGACCTGCCTCATAACCTGCCCAGAGGGACCTGAGTCCGTCAAAAAAGTCATAAAGACTAGGGGTTATGGTGCGTTGGCAGCAGGGCAGCATCACCATGCTCCTGCTGCCAGTGTGCCACGCTCTCCTCGGAACTCGACTCTGAAACCAGTGTTGGAGCGGTCACATGTGCATCAACCCGAGGGTTATCAACCCGCGAGGACGCCATGTGTCCCAGGAGCCTCTGAATTGTTTCAGGGGGACCGCTGTCTGTCTAAAATGTTCATTTCAGACAGTTCAACACTGGTTGGGCGCAACTGCGGACAGTAGCGCCGCCGTGGTGACAGAGTTGAGTTCCATACCAAGAGAGAGGATGCTCTGCACTGAGGAGAGCTTGCCCCTCTCTTGGTTGACCTGGAGTCCCAATCGATCTAGGTGCCGGAGCACCAGGTCCCTTCCTGTACACAACAGATCTCGCGAGTGTGCCAGGGTAGGCCAGTCGCTGAGGTAGTTTAGTACCCGCTCGCCTTCTTCCCCTAAGGGAGAAAGGGCGGTCAGGGACAGACCGAAAGGGAGGACTCTGTACTGATATGCCCGCCTCTCGCACGAGAACCGTGGGAACGGCTGGTGTCGAGGAGGACCGAGACATGAAAGTAAGCCTCCTTCAGGTCGATTGCCGCGAACCAATCCTGACACCTGATAGATGTCTGGACGCGCCTCTGTGTGAGCACCCTGAACGGCAGCTTGTGAAGGTGCTCTGTTCCGGGTACGCAGACCTTTGGGCGCAAACCACCGTCTTTTTGGGAACGATGAAGTGCGGGTCGTGACCCACTGAACATCTTGGTTTTGAGGGACGAGCTCGATGCCTGTTTGCCAGAAGGGTGGTGACCTCTACCCGAAGTACGGAGGCGTCCCTGCCTCGACCGAGGGAGGGATGATGCCCCAAACTTTGGGAGAGTCTCTGGCGAACTGGATCGAGTAACCAAGACGGACCGCCCTCATTAGTCAGCGAGACAGTGTGGGCAGCTCTCGAGCTCCCAGGGACTGTACAGGGTGACCAAGGGGACGGTCTGCTTCATCATTCCCACGGGGGGTGGTTCGTCGGCTGGCGGAGCTAACCATCTGTCACGGGTGGTCCCCGGAGAAAAGGTTGGCTCCGCCTACTTACCTGCCTAGCGGGACAGCTGCACACACTGTCGGTTTGAGAGTGGTAGCAGCTGTCGTGTGTATACGACCCTACGCCTCGCCAGGGCGTGAGGTCGGGTTTGCCGGGCACAGTCCAGTGGAGTGTGCGATCGGCTGCAAGTACACCCGGGAAGAACCGAAAAACTCTGTGAGTAAGTGGGCGCCAGGCCCTGAAAAGGGTCCGGCTTTGGTGACGAGGCAGGAGCCGTCCCGTACCGACCAATCAGAGCCGTGGCTGTGAAGGTTCGGGCCCGATGTTGTTCTCCCTGGGGTCTTCCCGTCAGTGTCCCTTCTCGCGAGAAGGTTGCTGACGGGGTGGAGGTTTCCCCCTCGATTTCCGCTTCCGGGGTGCCGCCTGTGGGGGCACAGGAACCGGAGCGGATGTCGAAGGGGTCCTGGGTTGCAGGGAAGCAGACGTCACGTGAGATCTCGGAGGCCTGTAGGCGGCCGAGTCGCGGCGTGAAAAAATGTGGCTAATTGCCACTGTCTGCTTCACCGTCAAAAACTGCTGAGCGCAGTCCTCGACGGTGATACCAACAACCCACCCTGCGAGATGGGTGCATCAAGAAAGCGTACTTCCTTGGTGTCACTCTTCTGCACAAGGTATAGCCGGGGGTGTCTCTCCTGGACCACTACCGTGGACATCGTCCGACCCCAGGCCCGAAAATCCTGCATTATACCCGGATCGGCCTTACCCTGTGGGGCTCTCTCAACGCCTTCGCCTGCAGGATGGCCATGGCATAGAGAGGAGGCAGCCTGGCCCGCAGCATCGCAAGCCTTCGACACCAGTGATGCCGAAGTCTTACGCGCTTTGGACGGTAGACGTGGCCGATTCCCCCCAGTGGTAGCCGTCCGCGGCACATGTGCACCGCGGGCGGACGTTCCACCCGGGGATCTCGACGTAGTCCTTGGCTGCCCCACCATCGAGGGAAGTAAGGGAGCCGGAGCTGGTTCACTTGAAACGGTCCGTGAGTGGAGCGTTCCAAGTTTTACACAGCTCCTCGTGCACCTCCGGGAAAACATAGCACCCGGGCTGGGCGCGGTTTGCACCGCGCTCCGACCTCAGGAACCACGTATCCCCGGGTTAGCACGGATGACATCACTTCTGCTTCGTCCTGAACTCGACCGCTGGGGGTGGAGCTCGGATTCGTCAGAGTCGGATGCCAGTCTCCACCGATGCTGCGAGCGACATCTCATCTATGTCACACATCGTTTCCGAATGCGTGGCTGAGGATCCGGACGGTATGCCACCGCCGGTTGGGGAACGTTCAGAAGAGCGAATCGGGGTGCGATCGGCCCGTGAGCACTTGGCTGGCGGGTTTACGTTCGCAGAGTTCCCCATATCACTTAACGCTGCTAATACAGGCAGACCTCGAGGCCGTAGCCCCGATGTCGTGGACTTTGGGCCGTAGCCACCAATGTCACAGCCCGTGTAGCAAACGAAATGGTGGCTGGTTCCCGTAGGAAGACAGTCACCCGTGACCGCAACTTTCTGAATGACAATCTGCCCGCAGTGCGGGCAGATGTGTCAACGAACGCTGCTTCAGTGTGCTGGACGCCCAGACACCTAATGCAGCGATCGTGTCCATCCCCCTCCTCGATGAGGGTGCCGCACCCAAGAGAACAGCGGGACATGCCGCGCTGGAGAATGCTCAGTCAGTCCTGAAAAGGACTTTTTAGAAAAAATCTCTAACACCTCCGGAACCGCCGAGACGCCCAGGGGAAGGTCGCTGCAGGAAGGGACGATCCGCTGTAACACGTCGTAGCACCAGCAGTGTAGTTGTAGAGGATTGAATCCTGAGTTGTACTCATGAGCGATGGCTCTGAAGAACAAAAGGTAAATGAATGCTGCACGCCGGCTTCCTTTTATACCGGATATCCGGGGGCGGAGCCCGGCATGCAAATTTCATTCGCCAAATTTCATTGGCCTTTTCTATAGTAGTCAGAGTTGATTGGTTCTCAAGGGCGAACCCCATCTGTCGTTCTCGACACAACGTCGAGAGACCGACAGAAAGGGAACAAAAGTTATCCTAGTTTATCGTCCACAAGCCCCCCGTTTAAATAAATATACCTGCGTACAAGCAGCGGTCATCTAGCAGTTGCAATTATGCATTTGCCTTTGCAACTGTGTTTGTGATGGAGTCAAACCAGAAGAGTGCCAGTTTCAAGAAAGAAACATGAGATGAACACTGTACAGAGCTTGAAAACAAAAAGGCTCCAGTATTTACAAATCGACCAATACAAGCCAAACTGAAGGGCCACAGTTCAGCTGACGTTCACTGTATCTGCAGGACCTCACACAACCAAGAGTGATGGTGCAGTGCAGCAACTGTAATAACTGGTACCACCCAACTGTGAGTCTGTCCACACACAGCTTTAGACACCACAGCAGAAGAGTGGAATTGTGAAATCTGCACTAATTCAAATGTACGTTATAGTGGTTTGGAGTTAATCTTATACTTTACTAAATGTTTGAGCTGACATTAAATGTTCAGGTACTTGGGATGATGTTGCAGAATATGAATGAGTAAATGTAACATCACAAACAATGTTTTTATTCACATGTAGTCCAGAGAAGCAGCATTGGAA